>JANHFP010001791.1:17152-38088 GCA_032468135.1 Calamaria suluensis | reverse complement strand
GTTTGACCACGTCCAGCTTGCCTTGATTCATAGTTCTTACATTCCAGGTTCCTATGGAGAAAATATCTTTGCAGCATTGGACTTTCATTTCACCACCATCATACATCCACAGCTGAGCGTCCTTTCGGCTTTGGCCCAGTCGCTTCATTCTTTCTGGCACTACTAGTACTAGCTCTACCCATTATCATCTGTGGAAGTCGAAATGAAACATTGGATGTCATCTGTATTTATGACAAAATGTTGCTTCCTTTTTTATATGGATAGAGATATTTTTTAAAAGCATAAATAAATAAACAAACACTTTTCCTTCTAGAATATCGTGGATCCCTTGTCATCATTAGAAGATTTGGATAATACAGTTTTCAGAGTGACAGAAAAGAAAAACAGGAATTCTGTAATAGGTAACAACACTTCATAATTTTCATTTTAAACTGGTACTTTATTTATTTATTTATAAAACATTTATACTTTTGGTGCTCCCACAGTAATTTGCAAAAGGCAAGCAATACAAATATTACTATACACAAAGACCAATGATTAATGTGCAGTATGAATCTTGAATAATTAAAAAGTCATAGGAACATTAAACAAGTCAAAACTAAATTCACGTAATACTAGAATTATAACAAGAACAAAGTACAACTTTCAAAATCTTTGATTATGGGAATACAGGTAGTCCTCGACTTAACAACAGTTCATTTAGTGACCATTCAAAGTTACAATTGCACTGAAAAAATGCATGACCATTTCCCACACTTATGACCAATACAGCATCCCCATAGTCATGTGATCAAAATTTAGACACTTGGCAATTGACTGTCTTGGGGAACATGATCTTTTGTGGCCTTCTGATAAGCAAAGTCAATTGGAAAACCAAATTCACTTAACAACTGTATTATTAACTGTAAGAATTACAGTGATCCATTTAATAAATGCAGCAAGACAATGGAGTAAAACAGTAAAATTCACTTAACAAATGTCTTTCTTGACAACAGAAATTTTGATATGATAGTCTCGATGCCTATAATTTTTTCAAATTCAGTTTTTAATTCCTTTTATGTCCTGCCCATAATTTTCATACTTACACATCTGAAAGCTTCCAAAATTAAAGCAGGCAAATTAATTTTTTGGGTAGATTTAAACAAATCATGAAGAATAATTTATTAGTTTATTTTTTAAATCAAATAATATTCTTCTGGTATTTTCTATTTCAATTGATGTCAACATTCCATATCAATTTTAAAAATCCAAAAGGGCCAAGAAGAAAAAAATGTGAAAATAGTGACTAATGTTTTATATTTTCTGTGCAATGTCACTCTGTAGACTAGTATTCCACAGTGAAGGAATTACATATATTCAGCATCAGAAGATGCTGAACTAAGGAAAAATATATTTTTCTATAGCTGTAGTTTTATCTGGGAAAACAATGTTTTGACTACTTCAAAGCAAAACATCAAAAACCACTCTTGGAAAACATCAATGATACTAAGAATATCATTCTGAAATATTGTGTGAACGAAGGAGGGAAAAAAACAAGCATTTTTTTTGAAAGTGTATGTTCCTCCATTTGTATCAAGGAATAAAATATATCTCCCTCTGATACTTTATATACCACATAGAAAATTACAGTACTTAATGTATTTGTTTATATTTGAAATTGCTCTATATTGAACTAAAGTTGTTTGCTTTCCAGCATGTGTAAATTAAAATAATAGAAAATACCTGAAGGATCAGAAGAAACAAATATTATTTGATTTAAAAATTTAACTAATAAATTATTCTTGATGGTAAGTTTGCTTATAATCTTTTTCCTTTTTTAAAAAAATTCAACAGGCTATACTCGTGACAGCAGCTCTCCTCCTCCAGGATACATTCCAGATGATCATGTAGCACGGAATGGATCATTCACTAGTATCAATAGTGAGGGCGAGTTCATTCCAGAAAAAGACTTAGTAAGCATTCTCTTTTTAAAGGATCTTCTACAAAATCTTGGGGATTTTTTGGGAACTCCCCCCTTTTCTCCTTAGATTAACATTTATTAACATTGGATTAATATTTATTGATGTGCCTTGAACTAACGGAAATTTTACAGTACATTTTTGTGCTTTCTTTCAGATGTTGGATCCATTATCACTGAGTAGCCCTGAAAACTCTGGCTCAGGGAGTTGTCCTTCCCTTGATAGCCCTTTAGATGGGTGAGAATCATTTATAATTTGTCTTTCTGCTATGCACTTCAAGTCATAGTTTCTTACTATATTCAGGAGGCTCTTAGTTATTAAGAATTTAATATTTCAATGTTTTGTGTTTCTAGAGAGAACTACCCTAAGTCCCGGATGCCAAGAGCTCAGAGCTATCCTGATAACCATCAAGAATTCTCTGGTAAATAAAAACAAATGGACATTGTTTCCAATGTTATTGTTATAAAGTTTTATATTATAATGTTAAGTACCTACAGCTTCACGATATAGAATAGAATAGAATTCTTTACTGGCCAAGTTTGTTTTTATTGGTCAAGTGTGATTTGACACACAAGTAATTTGTCCTTGGTGCATATGCTCTCAGTGTACATAAAAAGACAATATAAACTGATCAAGAATCACAAGGCACAACACCCAGTGACATTCATATAGTACAATAAGAATCAAATCATACTATGAAACAATCTAAATATAAATCACAAGGATACAAACAACAAAGTTATAGTCATGTATATATAGTGTTTGAGTTGATCAAAGACTATGGTAGCAAATGCAGAACTATATGTAATATAGCTATATAATTAAAGAAATATCTAACAAATAGGAAATAGCAATCATTGCTGAGGTGATAAAAAAGATCTTGATCTGTTTTATTTTTAGTAGATATATTTACATTTCACTTTTTTCAAGGTCTTTTGCATTTATGCAACTATTTGTCTAGCTCTGTAAACATATGAAATATTGACCATATTTATTTAAGTCATTGCGACCTTCACAACTGGAGCTGCAGTAAGAATTTTAAAATTTTCAAGGTTTCAGATACTTGACAAACTTCTATTCAAATCAAGATAAATTTTAATTTTAGTATACTATGAAGTATTGAATTTCACAGTTGAACTGGAAGTTTAATCTAGTGGAGCAAAGCATCTTAAAACCTTCAAAGGTTATAATAAACTCTAAAATATATGGGATATTTTTTTAATGGATGTTTGTTATATTGTAATCTTGTTTTAAAAGCTTTAAAAGACCACAAAGTGGGCTTCAGATGCAATATATGTATGTTCCCACAGTGAAAGAGAATTAGCAGAACCTATCATCCTTACCAAGAAGATAATGAAACAATATTCCTTGAACAAACTGGGATCTAAATGATGAAATTTGTGTATGTATATACTATAATATAGTATAGTAGTCCCAAAGGTGCTTTTTCAAAAGGCAACTGGAAAGAAAATTCAGTTGCCTTTTGAAAAAAACACTTTTGGCAGTCATGACTTGGATGACCGAGAATCTCCATACACATAGATATAGTAGTGTAAAGTTTATATTCATAGACGAAGAATCAATCTGCAATAATAAAGGTATATGAATGGAAAGAAAATATTTCTGGGGCATAAAATAGGTATTAAAATAAATATGCTGTTTTTAAAAAGCAATATGAATATGTTCTTTATATTCTGCCCCTAATTTAGGAATGACATAGAGTATACATTAAGAAAAAAAAGCATATTAGTTTAAGTATGTTTTTTTCTGATTAGAAATTGGGGATCATACATAAACCTTTCTATTCAGTTTTGGCTAGTTTATACTTCTTAATGGAATAAAGGAAAATATTTTTCTTCAGATTATGACCTTCCAATATTTGAAAAGTTTGTCAAAGGTGGAACTTATCCTCGGTATCATATTTCATACCAACATCAAGAATACAATGATGGTGAGTCATGGATCAGCTAACTTACCTGGTTTATATTTTTCTTCGCTTTGCTTTACTTTAAATTAAGAGAGCATTGTTTTTGTGTATTAATTTTGAATTTATAAATCTTTGGGTTTTTTTTTTTTTTAACTAACATTTGTCAGCAGGACCTTTTTAGGATTGTCTTAGAACAGCAGAATGAAACCTTTTACTTGTGACCACAAACAGGCTGCTGCTAATTTTTTAACAGTTCTTGAGCATACGTGCCTTCTCTAAGTTGCCTTGCCAGTAATTATCAGTTTTGGAGCAGCATAATATTTTCATTTAGAAACACAAGATAAAATTCATAGCGGTTCTTTAAGCTTTTAGGAGGCTTAATGCATGATCTCTTTTTCTCTTGTGCCATCACTGTATGTATGTATGTATGTATGTATGTATGTATGTATGTATGTATGTATCATTATGTTCTATGTTTAGAAAACTAAAATCCATTTTCCAATAAAAGATGCTTTCTTGATCCTTTACAAAGGTATCTAGTTTGGTTTTCATATGTATTTCTTATTATCTCAGGTCTGTAACATATCTTCAGTTCTACTAGAGATCTTTACTGTCAGTTTTGTCCAAAACAATGTACTGATAAACAGTGTGCTTCATAATACTATGGTGTTGGATTTACTTATAATTCCTGCAGGTCGTAAAACTTTCCCAAGAGTTAGAAGGACCCAAGGAAACTGCTTACGCACTCCAGTAAGTTTCAGCCCAACCGATTATTCATTGAGCACAAGCAGTGGGAGTAGCATTTTCACTCCAGAATATGAAGATGGACGAATGCGGAGAAGAGGAAGTGATATAGAAAATCCTACCTTGACAGTAATGGATATCAGTCCTCCAAGCCGCTGTAAGGAAAAAAAATATATATTGCCTTGTAATCCCTCATCTAAACTATAATTTAGTTGTTGAAATATATACGTAGCTCTGAGGAAAATAAATTATCAGAGAAATGGGAGTGTATCAGAGGAATAGACTAAAAGCAGAAAATCTGACATACAGAACTACATACATACTTGAAGTATGTAGTCCACACTAAGCTTTATCAAGAAATTCCTATGGCAACCTACTGCACGTTTCTTTTACTAAGAATAATTCTTTCTTGAAGAAAGTAACAGTAGAAGGGCAGAAAATAACTTTAAATCTATTCATTGTTAATATGTGTGCTTGCATTTTGTCTGTGTGTGTGTGTGTGTGTGTATAAATTTTGGAGAAAACTCTTGCATTGCATACTAACTAATAATACTGCAAACTTAACTGTAAGTCTGTTTAAAGGGTAAATGTTTATATTTTAAAATAGAATAAAATATGCTGATTTGGGAGCATTTTTGAACTGTGTCAAAAAGGCATTGGTCTGCTTTTCCCTTGTATAGTTGGATATATCAGATTTTTCACATTTCATTGCAGCTCCGCGTGCTCCAACTAATTGGGTACTTGGTAAACCGCTTGGCCAAGGTGCATTTGGTAGAGTTTATCTATGCTATGATGCAGACACAGGACGAGAACTTGCTGTTAAACAAGTTGAGTTTGATCCTGACAGCCCAGAGACGAGTAAGGTAAGAATTTAGGAAGTATCCTCTCTCAGCCTTTTGATATGTACACATAAAACAGTTAAAATAAATTTAACTTATTTTTCAGAATCATGCTTTTTAAAAAATATATTAGCAAAATCAAAAGAAGCTGAAGAAAGTTATAATGGAATCTGAATATTACACTATTATTGAAAGATTGATGTTATTCAATCTGTGGATTCTGTGACTTTTGGCTTTTTTCCATGGGTGAAATACTCTGGACATGAGCTGGTATCTTCAAATTTAGTTTAGGATTTATTTTCCTAATTTATCCTCCATTTCCTTTCAAAACATTAGGAGTCCCTTCGGAGCAAACTTTTAAGAATGCACCATACTCCATAGTCAATGAGGGAAGGGGAATTATCCTTCCCATTCTAGGAGTTGAAACTACTGTCACATAGAAATAATTATAAGATTCTCCTCTTTAAAAATGACATGGGGTTAATGGAAGGCTTAAATATTAAGCTGTACAATGTACATCAATTAAGTCTCTTCTCTAAGATTTTAAAATATTCAGAAATTTCCTATCAATATAAGATAATTATTAATAGTTTTCTTGTTACTTATGAATACAGAATTGGAGTCTTTCACGTGTGCTCAATTTGTGTGACCATTTTGTTTTTAACACACTCTACTTCAAACTATGATGCTGCTGAAAGAAAAAATGAACTAGACAATTAAATGAATGACAATTGTAAAGTGCATTTTCATTACTTTGTGATATTCAAACATGTAACATGTACTAAGATTATTAACTGCAAAGGACTTATTGAAACCCAAAGTATTACCAATAACATTTAGGAATTATATAAAATTCATTTCGTTCAGTAATTTGATCATTGTTTTAAATAAGAACAGATAATTCAAACAAGGTCCTCTGAGAACCACTGCTATGCAATTCTTATTGAAAATTTATAGGAGCATTACTCTATTGTTAAAAGAGACTTGTGGAAGCTGCTTCCCTAGGTCATGGTTTCCAATTAAGAGTGAGAATAAATGTTTTAATATTTTTTTTTCAAAACTGAAGTATTCATTTAATTATGAAAACAGTAAAGCAGCTAAAATGGTTTGAAGTGATTAATAATGAGCTAGCAATAATGATTTTTAAATTATTCAGTTTAAATTTTAAAAAAACTTGAATCAAGTATTTTTGGTATGATTTAGTGCTAGAAATTTGCTCTTATTTTAATATGTTACTTTTAGGAAGTAAATGCCCTTGAATGTGAGATTCAGCTTCTGAAAAATCTGCTACATGAAAGAATTGTTCAGTATTATGGCTGCTTAAGGGACCATCCAGAAGGAACACTTTCTATATTCATGGAATATATGCCAGGGGTAAGCCACTGACCCACTGGGAGACAATCAATTTCTGTAGTATGTGTATGCCCATATGTAAAAATTGAAGTCTGCAAATGAAGTGACATATATGTTACACTGTATCATCAATCTGAAAAGAATGCTTTTGTACTAAGTTTCTATCAATACCTTCTCCTGTTTTTCATTAGCATCTACAAACCAACATTTCTGAAATTCCACAAAGTGTTTTTGCTATCTGTGTTTTTCTCTTGACATATCTACTATCTAACAAGATGCATATTGAATTATTGAATTTTATTCCCAAATAAGTGTGAAGCACCATATTAAACAAAACAAATAAATGTTATTTTTAATATTATAAACAAGTTCGGTACTTGTAGCATTCTGTTATCTTTCTAGTATGAATCAAAAGATATGCTTTCCAGAAAGAATCTGGATTTAAAGTTTAAATCCTATTTTCCCTAAACTGAAGTTGTACACTTGGTGGGCTGATTTAGTGCTATGCAAGTTAAGGTGAGATGGAGAATTATTTCCAAGACCAATTTGCTCTAGTGGTTAAGGTTCCAAGCTAGAAAGTAAGTGACTGAGTTCCAGTCCAGCCTTAACCATGAAAGCCAGCTGTGTGACTTTGGGCCAGTCATTTTCTATCTCAACCCAACTGACCTCAAAGGGTTGTTGTGGGGAAAATAGAAAGAGGAAGATGTGTTGGATATGTTTGCTGCCTTGAGTTATTTGTAAAAATAGTAGGCAGGATACAAATAAATAAAAATAACTGCATTTGTCGATTCAATCAGTGCTTTAAGTGCTGTAACAAGTTTCTTTCTTTTATTGTAGGGCTCAATTAAAGATCAGTTGAAGTCATATGGTGCTCTCACAGAGAATGTGACTCGGAAGTATACTCGCCAGATCCTGGAAGGAGTTCACTATTTGCACAGTAACATGATTGTACATAGAGATATTAAAGGTACTGATGGGGGCATTGTTATAAATTTGCTTGGTGAATTGTAAATATTTCTTCCTAAATTCCTAAGGATAGGGGAGGCCTCTGTTGGGCAAGGCTGGAGTTGAGAAGGGGATAGAATAGGGGAGGCCTCTGTGGGGCGAGGCTGGAGTTGAGAAGGGGATAGGATAGGGGAGGCTTCTGTGGGCCAAGCCTGAGGGAGAGAAGGGGATAGGATAGGAGATGTTATTGTGGGGCAGAGCTGAGGGAGAGAAAGGGAGGAGAGGCTGATCATAACTACTCATTAATTTTTAAGCTGTAAGTATTGATTTATCCAGCCCGATCACAACATTTTGTAGCATGAGCACGGGTATTCAGCTAGTACAGTGATGGACCTTTTTGCCATCACATGCCAAAAGTGGGGGGGTGCCCAAGGAGGTTGTACATCCAAGTCCCCACACCCATATTTCAATTCACCCCACCCTCCCTATGAAGGCTCTTTAGCCTGAGGAGAGTGAAAAACTGGCCTTCCCCACACCCCAGGCCTCCAGAGGCTGGAAACAGCCTATTTCCTGATTTCTGGTGGGCTTGGAAGGCCCCAAAATCAGCTGGCCAGCACCTGCATGCGCATCAGAGCTGAACTAGGGCAATGTTTGCGTGCCCACCGATAGGGCTCCGCGTGCCACAGGTTCGACATTACGGAGCTAGTATATGATATGATAGATACAACACAACATAACAGTAATAATATATTGGTTAACAAGCATCAAGCCCAACTCAATTTGTTTGAAGACAGTTATTTTTACTAAGGATTACTGGTTGCAGTGTTCCCCACTCCCATTGGCCAGACTATCAGTGTCCAATAGCATCTTTGTGCCATATTTTGGAAACTGATTTGATTCCAGGTGCATCTTGAAAAGGCTGCACATTCTTTCCCAGGCCAGGTGCTCTTGTCCATCTGGATTAGTCTGATTTTCACATGTATGGTTTCTGTCAGCGCCGTTCCCTCCTCCCTTTACCTCCTTTTACTTCGTCCTGCGCTTCTTTCCCAAATGGGAACAATTACACAATTTGTTTATATTTCTTTCAGGAGCAAATATTCTTCGTGACTCTGCAGGCAATGTTAAGTTGGGTGATTTTGGTGCCAGCAAACGGCTTCAAACTATTTGTCTATCTGGTACGGGAATGAAGTCTGCTACAGGAACTCCATACTGGATGAGTCCAGAAGTGATTAGTGGGGAAGGATACGGAAGAAAAGCAGATATTTGGCAAGTCCTATATTATTTTTCACCTGAAACAAATTGGAAATAATTTCTTGCACACTATTTTGGGAGCCTCTAAATGTACCCACAATGCTACATTAATATTAGGTCTGAGACTGATAAGAGTGGAGACCAAAATTTGGTTTATGAAAATTATATACTACTTCAGGTTGAAATATGAACAGTCTTGTTTGATCCCTGATTTGTACATGATAAACACTCAAATTTAGTAGAGCTGTAGAGCAGAAAATGCCTAATATAGGTTTAAATCCTTAGCTACCATTGAACTTTCTAAGGCAAAGAAATATGTTAAATAATACCTCTAGGTATTTTAAATGGGTTTTTTAAATATTAATATAAAATTAGTTATTAATTTTTAATTGAATTTTAATAGAATTTTAATTGGGTTTTCTGTTTTTAATTTTGTTGTCAACCGCCCTGACTCTTTGGAGATGGGGCGGTGTATAAATTAAAATAATAAAAAAATAATTAAAAAAAAATTAAAAAATTAAAAAAAAAATAGGACAGTGGTCGGCAAACTCATTAGTCAACAGAGCCAAATATCAACAGTATAATGATTGAAATTTTCTTTGTGAGCCATTTTTTTTCTACTGATTCTGTGGGCGTGGCTCATTTTATGGGTGTGGCTTGGTCACATGACTTTCTTGTCTCCCTTTCCCTTTTTTATTTCTCCCTTTCCCTCCTTTTTCTTTCTTTCTTTCTTTCATCTCCCTCCCTCCCTCCACCACCGCTCTGTAGCAGCTGAAACGGGAGGGTTCAGGGCTTCAGGTGGCAGGCAGGCAGGGACGGCAGCAATGGGGGCAGAGGCGAGGGGGCAGAAGGGAGGACTTTTGGTGGCAGCAGGGACAGCCCACCCATTCCCCACTCCTCCATCAGCTTGCAGGGATTAATTTCATACTTCCCAGGCGCCGGGGGGGGGGGCAGGAAGGAGCAGGTTTCCCTGTAGGTGCCACCCGTCTGGCTCTCCCCGAGCCCTCCCAAGAGCAACCAGTCTCTGCCTCAGATAACCCCCTTCTTCTTCCACCACCACCCCACAAATCTCTTTACTGCCACTGCAGCTCCACACGCCAAGTAAGGGGAAAAGGCAGGAGGGTTAGGGGGAAAAGGTGCAGGAGGCAGCTGCACGCGACTAAGTCGCCTTTCAGTTGTGCGTCAAAAAGTATTCAGTGACAAAAGGAACACATTGCACCGCATTCTCCCGAGGATTTTGGGGCGGCGTTTGAAGCGGCAGGAGTCTGAAATGGCCCCGAGGTGCTCGCGCATTCTCCCGAGGCTTTGATATGGCTCTTCTGCCATTCCTGCCTCCCGCCACTTCAAACTCCGCCGCAAAATCTTCAGGCATTCTCCCAGGAATGGCGGAAGAGCCGCCTTAAAGCCTTGGGAGAATGTGCGAACACTTCGGGGCGGTGTTTCTACAGAAGAGTGTAGAAGAGCCACATTCAAGGAGCCTAAGAGCCACATGTGGCTCACGAGCTGCAGTTTGCCGACCACTGCTCTAGGACATTGCCATCTGAAGTGATAGAGGAGTTAGAGAGAGTTCTTTAATCATTGGCAATTTAGAAAGTCTCCATAAATTGACAATCTCTGTAGTTTTATCTAAGCCAAACTGAGGAGGGCATTTTCACTAGGTCATTTTATGTTATGTCCACAGCAGTTTTATGGGGTAATGATGCAGGCATTCCTTTCTCCAAACAGCTAGTGTTCTAGAGAGTAAAAAATATTGGCCATGCCATTTTATAGGAATGCCCATTAGTCATACTTGTTACACCAATTTTACTACCTTGTCTAGCTGAGTCTGCTTCCTTCTATAGTTTTTCCATTACTGGCTGATATAAACCATGAAACAAACTTCAGGTTGCAAAATCCATATGCCTTATGAGAATTGTAACTTGAAGAAAGAAGTGGTATATCCTTTAATGTAAGATTATTAGCTTAAAGAAAATAGGATAATATGGTTTGCAAAGAAATAATAATGTGTTGCTAAAAAAATTTTCAGATATAAATGTTTTATTACCTTGCAGTGAGTGTCATTTCTACTATAAATTCTGAAGAAGCTATTTTATGGCATGTGTTCAGTAGTAAAAATATATTTCAGTCATTGGAGCTTTAGAAGAAACTCAAAATAGTTACAAATTGAAAATGACTAAATTCATCTGGATGAAATACAGAACAATTGCGCTAGTATAGGATTGGATCTAATTGTTTGGTGAATGGGATTTTGTCACTAACAATGTCCCAGTGCAGTATGAAGCAGAGAAATTATTAATAATAATCCTGCTTATTTCTGTGTTCTAATTGTTTATTGCTATAGTTTTGGAGGATGATGATAAACAGGAGAGTGATGAATGCTCAGGGCATTGTAATGAAAACGATAAATTGGTTGAATCACCTCACTTTTGTTTTCCCTTTCCCCTTCTTCCAGTAGAATCCTATGAACTTGGTAACATTAAAAGAGCAAATCTATCTCCACCCAAATGAAATCTTAACAGAAACTAACATAGAGATATAAAAAGCTTTTCTTTTGATAGGAATATACATTATGCTTTGATTATCTTTTCTAGATAGTCGTCTTAATTTTAATTTGCTTTTCATTCTTGTTGCAGGAGTGTAGGCTGTACAGTTGTTGAAATGCTCACTGAGAAGCCACCCTGGGCAGAATTTGAAGCAATGGCTGCCATTTTTAAAATTGCCACACAGCCAACCAATCCCCAGCTGCCACCTCACGTCTCTGACCACGGTCGGGATTTTCTAAAGCGGATATTTACTGAGGCTAAGTTGCGACCATCTGCAGATGAACTGCTGAGACATACATTTGCACATTATCACTGATGGCCTGCCTCAATCCCTCTCACCTACTGCATTTTTTACTGCACTTTTTTTTATACAGAGTTGAAAAAAGACAAGGGAGAAGTTAGTTCTCTTGATTCTTTATTTCATATAAAATTGTTAAGATCTCTGCACATTTAGAATGCAGACTTTTTCCCATTTAGAATCTCCTTTCTTTCACCAATGTACTGATGTGGTTTGCATAAAGCACTTTAGTACATATTCATTCCTTATTTAAGGGGGTAAAGAATTTATTTGGACCATCAGGAATCATGTATTTGATTTTCCCCATCCCCATTCCCTTGGCAAGCACTGCTAATTAACTCCCAAGGCTTGGAAGGTATACATGTCACTAGCAGATTCATAAAAACAGTATATATCCAGTGGTTTCAGTGTATAAATAGATAGCAAAGAACTCTCAATTATATTTGAGCTTTGAAATAAGTTTCATCTGTGATTCTGGAAATTCATTTAGAAGCTAGAATCTCAGGTTGCTGAGCAAGGTACATTTTTGAAAATAAACCAACATATTAGCACAAAAATGTAAACCAAATAAGTGTTTTCTGCTTTGAAGATAAAAAGCCTGTTGTTTAATAGTGCTAGTGCATTAATGTTGTATATCCAGAATCATAGATAAACAGATTGCTGTAGTATCAGACTTCTCTAAAGTTAAACAATGTCCACATATCATGCAACAAACTGATTTTCAGGGTTGGAAACAGTTGATCTATGAAGAGTCTCTCATAGGTAGAATGAAGCTTATTTTATGCATCATAATTCTGCTCATAGTAATTAAGAATATAGTCCATATTCTTCTGTCCCAATTATCCTTTTGGTTCCCTAAAATATTTAATGAGGTCCAGGGTTTTTTTTCCTTTACTGTGAGTTTTATCATAAAGTACTTAAGATAGAATGGTCAGGAGTGTCAAAAATATTCTCTTTCTGTTGCTGCTGAACTGAATTCTGTGTCTGAGATGCATATTTTATTTGTCAAACCACCTTTGCATAATCTGACTAATTTGCACTGGGTTGACCTTATAGAATTAACTTTGTGGGTTGCAAATGCTTTATTAATTTGCATTGGAAAAGCAAGTTTGGTAGAATGAAATCTGGAAGATCCCATGTGTATCTTTACCATATAATTCAGTTACAGCTGAAGAAGGAATGCGTAATACAGATAGAAAAAAAGACCTTTTTACTCCCAATTTTTAAAAAAATTATTTATATGTTTTATTTTTGATTTAAATAATAATAAGGGAATAATCCATTTTTGGATTATTATTCCAATTGTTTCAACCCATAGTTGGAAATGTATTAACAATAGAATTGTAGAATGTATGTTTGCTGACTGGCCCTTTAGGATATGTTTAGCACCAAACAATAAAGATAACTGGAAAATGGAAAAGATGCTTCTACTTTCCAGAAGTGGTGTTGTAAACATTACTATTAATTGTTTCCTAGGCTTTCTGCAAAATGTCCAAATATGAAGATAGATACTATAATGATGCTATTAAACCTGACCAACAATTACATATAAAACATAAGTTACATAAGTATGAATTGTAAATCACATATACAATATAAAGGTACATATGTAGTTTATGATTCATACTTACATAATGCTCCTGGCACATTAATCATGACTTAGTAACCTGAGTTTACAGTCTTTATTATTAAAATAAGTTTGGATAGATAAATGTTCTGTACTTCTGGAAAGCATTTCTTAGATATGCTGAAGAGAAGTAGGTAGCCCTGATCCATATAGTCTTTCCCCAACTAAAATGTAATTTCAACAGCAGATCACGAATAAATAGAAATGTATTTTTTTCCATTTTTTATAGAACTAGAAAAATCTTTTAATCTTAATATCCCAAAACCAACCACCACCAAAGAATTGTACAAATAATCATAGTGTTATACATTTTGGTGGTGTTGCCGCCCTGTTGATTGCAGCGGTTAGCTGTAGCCATGAAATATGGCTTTTATTACTGGAAGTTGACCATATGTTTTTAAGAGTACATGGAACATTGCTTATGCATTAGTCTACAGTTGCAAGATAATTTAAATTAGAGAAGCAAATGTGGCTTAAGCAAAATTGACAACAAATCCTCAAAAAAAAAAGTAACCTATTAATTGTTTTTAATGGTCTTAATTTTTGACTTTTGAAAATAAACAAATGTTCTATAAGGCCAGGATTATTTTTCTAAAGGTGTGCTTAAAATTTACAATAACATGTAAAAAGGAATCATCATTGTCATGACTCCTTTCCTGTAACCCTTCAGTCTGTTATGGTTCTGTACAGAGCTGTGTTATCCTACAGTTGAGTACAGGCTTTCTTTCCCTGGTCCCTATAAGGAAGCACTGTAAGATTATGTAAAACGTGAAAATGTGCATCATTTGGTCCCAAGTAGACTAAAAGGAGAGACCACAAGAGAAGTCCTCCTCCCACATTTATCAAGATGTATATGTATATTTAATAGTTTTATCAAAATTCTGTGCTCTGCTCAATTAACAGGGTTTTGAAATGTTTAAAATCTAGCAGCCAGACAATCATTGCAGCCTCTGAGTGACCTCTGACAGCACTGTTGCACCAGTTCAAAATTATTGAATGAAAATATTTGCTTATGTAGACTATTTTGAAGACTATTTTGAAGGTTTAATGAACCTTCCACTTATTTCAGAAGGTAGTATCTAAAGCAACAATCCTAAATGCATTAAGGAATAAGTTACACTGAATGCAGTGGTACTTTTCTTTTAGCCTATATGCATAGAATTAAGCTGTTGGATTTTTTTTCTCCAAATCTGAAGCAGAGCCTTAAATTATTTTTTGCAGGGAGACAGGAATCAAGCTTCATCCAGAAATTTTTGGCTTAAATGGCAACACTAATCAGCTATACTTTTAAACAAATTTACAAAGTCCTGTTTCAGCTGTAAAACATAAACTTGATAGTGTTTGAATAGAATCACTGTCTGCCTCTCCTTGCTCTTTCACTGTGTAAATAACAGCCTGTTCTTGGTGCTTTTCTGCTATAATTCAATCTCTTGGATCGGCTATATCCCACGATGCCTTTTTGGAGCTTAGAAGCTTAGGGCAGTGAGTTCTTAAAATTATACTAGGGCAGTGAGGACGATTAGCTTGGCATGCCAAAAATTCAGAAAATTCCAACATTGACTTTGTTATCAGTCAGAGAGGCCTGTCTTGACTCCTCTTCTAGATTCTCCTCATTCTGTGGAAGACACATAAAAGAGCCCTGCTCTTGGAGGGCCTTTGAAGCCTAAGGAAAATTGCCTGAGATCATTCTAGTGTGCTTTTCTGAGGCTACAAGAGCAGGGTCTTCTTATGCAACTCCTAGAGAGTCCAGAGACCTGATGTATCACCAAAAATGACATCGCATGTCAGAGGTTATCTATCTACTAGGGTCTTTTAGGAGTCTGGCACAGTGCTAATCTGATTATCAACAGGTCTGATGTTCATGTGATGTACAATACTGTGGTAACAACTGGGGACAGAAGGTAAATGTAATTATGTAGAATGTGTTGACTTTCTTCTTGTCCCTGATTTGGGGTGTGAAATACGTTTTTTATACAAATTAGTAAGTGCTGACATCAACTGAACTTTGGAGAAGGCTTATTTCTTTTGACAATTTATTAAACAAATGCATAAAAATAGCTCATGAATTTGCAAATCCCTGAAAGAGAGAAGTAATGTGAAATTTGCCAAATTCTGCAGCTCTAAAATGTTTAAAAGTACTAAGGTCCTTAAAATGGCTATAATTCTATGGAGTAGACAGGTGTGAGAGCACTCAGTATTATGTGAAGGAATAAAAATGTAAGAGTGAGGCAATACTCTTTGCTAATAATTTAGAAAAAAAACTAGAAGTTTAGGCAATTAGAATATATTCTGAACAGGAATAATTTTGTGATCAAATTGTTTGAATATGGATGAGTGTAGGAGTTGCTTTAAGTTAAAAAAATGGTGATAAAATAGCCCTTTGCCTTTCTAAAGTTATGTGCAATTTAAAATATATTCCTTATCAAAATACCTGAGTTATAAGATTTATTTTTCTGTGTATATTTTACATATAATTTCTATACAGAAAGTTTACAATGACCATAAACCTATATTTTAAGTGTGTTTATATTTGAAGTAGCATGGGATATTTTTATCCATGTCATTTTTATTCTAGAAAGCTAAAGATACACTAGGAACCCATAAAATGCAGGTGACATTTCCATTTTATTTTGTGCTTTGTTTAAACATTTGCATAACTTTAGTCTGAGTACTTCTATTACCAAGAGCTAATATTGTGATCTTCAAAGATAATGTCTAGTGCAGATTAAGAATTAGAAAATCTTGTAATGTCCAAAGAAGTATCTTGAAAGTAGGCAAAGTCCAAAATTGCAGATAACTTGCCCAGATTGCTGGGCACTTTGTGCTGCTCAAATCCATAGTGTGACTGAGGTGAAGAGAGAAAAAAACCCAGCAGAATAAGACTGATAGCTGTGCCTTCTTTTAATAATGTATTTGTTTTGTCTTGACAATGACAATATAAATGTGCTTAAAAAAAGATGGATATAAAGAGGATTCCCAAACACTTCTAATAGCAGCTGTAGTGGAGGTGGGTAGCTCAGTTACTAATGGTTTGTCCTTAAGCCGCAAGGGTCAGTTCCCAGCAATTTGGCATGTAGGTATTGAAGTACACACCCAGTTTTGGTATGAATTTGTAATTAAAAGTTTACAAAACAAAACAAAAATCATAATGTTTGACAGCAAGCTTGCTGTTACAATTCAAGCCAAATTCTGATAATTTACATTACATTTTCCTTGGACATCATCAAATGAGGCTGGGGACAGCTTATGTGATTATGGGCAAAAGTCTCCTTACTAGAAACTTTTAGTAAGAATATCAATTTAGTAAGAAAGAAAACACTAATATAAAAATACTTATGTTTCTGAATATCTACGGTGATATTTAGAATCCTTCAAAGCTTGCCATTAGAAATGGTGTCTGTTGACAGTGATTTGTAACCTATTATTTCTTAGTCTTACAATTTCAAACATATAAACATATATAAGATCATGAAACAAAAGTTTGCAAATGACTGCTTTCTCATAAATTTTATTTAATATTTCAAAGTCTATATTCTTTATATTATTAAAATGATTATGAGAAAATGGTATGGGAATGTGTCACATTCAAATAATTATTCTAAAATGAAACTGGAAACACTAAAGGGAAAATTTGATATCCCTCAGCTTAGTAGACATAAGCTACATATAGCATATATCCATGTCATTATTTGTCTTAAAAGTGAAGACAATTGCGCTATATGAAAAATAATTCAGTATATTATTTTTCAGCCCATTTGTGCAAAATTTAATGTGTGTCTAGCTGCATTAGAAATCATCTCTAAAACTGCAGATGGTTCAAACCCAGGTTTAAAGCATAAATAGAATTCAAAAAGGAAAATACAGGGTCTTACTTAGATGCTATGTTTCTGGGTATAATCCTGAATAGTTGTGCCAATCATAAATCCAAATGTTCAATTCTTTCTTTCCATGTGTGACATGGAGCACTCATCAAAGGTAGATCTTGGAGCACTAACTTCCTAGCAACCATAGATACACGTAGCATTCAACAAGCATTTTACTAAATCACAAACTAAATTAAGCATTTTAATGTGGTCAATTTATTTGTATTTTACATCTTGAAGCCTCATATTTTTCATGAATTTTAAAGTGACAGGGAGACTTGGCATGAAGTCTGACCAGTACATTCAGATATATAGTATTTAGATTAAGAAAATAAATGTTTTGATAAATTAGAAAGCCTAAAATCTAAAAAAAAAATTATGATGGTCTCCCTGATGAAATTTAATTTTTTAGAATAAGCTTAACTCCTTAATATTTAAGTAGCATGGATTACACACATTGGATTAAAATGTTCTTCTTATACTAACAAAGCATTCAAAAACATCTGAGTGCCTTTATCTTTATGCCTTAAGTTTATTTTCTTAGCATATTGATTACAGAAAAGGTTCAAATCATATAGGACCACTTACTAAGTAGCATAATAAATTTTCCCTTTCCTTTTTAAATTAACTATGGACTAGCACATATGTGCAAGGGAAACCTTTTTATTTACAACAATAATTTTTATCAGAGTTATAACTATATATAGACTTGCAAGCCTTGCTTTTAAAAATACTGATAGTATGTTAAACCTTTATCCAACCAAGTATGTTATTAGTTTTAAACTAAGCTGTTAAAAATATTCAAAGTTCACTAATTTCAAATAGAGATGTTAATAGCACTTAAACTTAGATATGATTATATTCTTTATTCTTAACCCTAGAACTGGCAAATTCTTCAATAAGGAAGTTCTATGTACACACAAATTATTTAATTCTAGAATAATCGGCGATTCAAGTGAACTGAGGATGATTTTAGTGGTGCTTTCTTTTAAGAAAGTATTTGCTTAAAGCAAGGGACAGTATTGGTTTTGAATAGGAAAATCAGATGTGATTTCAAATAAGGTATTTGTATTCTATTAATGCCATGTAGCTTTAATAAGGACAAATCTTGTTCCTGCCATTGTACAGATTTAATGTAGAATTCATTAACACTTTCAACCATCTTTGCAGCAGTGTCTGACATTTTAAAAAATTGGTCAAAAGAATTCTAAGATATTTGTTGATTTTTTTAAAATTGAAATTTATTGCACCTATAGAGAAGTACAGATTTTTATGCTTGAATGTAAATCTCTAAGGTGAGGTTTTGTTTTTTTAAGCAAAAGTATTACTGTCAACATACCAGTACAGGTTTGTTTGTGTACTTATTCTGCATATGTTAGTAAATTACTGAAAACCAAAGCTTTTATACTCCTTAGGTACAGCCAAAAGCACTGTTTATCTAGTTTAGTGGCTGTTAGCAACTTTCTTGTGATTTCTAAGTTGTGCTGGATATATTTATTACTATGGCTCTCTCTCTCTCTCTCTCTCACTCACACACACACACAAAATCCAGGTGGCTCCTTGAGCAGTAATATCCTACAATTATACCCACCATGTTTTTGGATATTTAAATGTGTTCTGGGGCCATAAAATGTGTTCTTTTTAGAATCAAAGCCTTACAATTCCAGGTACTACTGGTTATATACTATTTTGGGAGCTTGAGCTAACTCTAGTTCAGTGTTAAATATGTAGATTACAATTGAAACGAGAGAGAGGATCTGGTACAGAAAGTAAAGTAGATATATCCCATAAGGGAAAATGAAGGTACTTATCCAAAATCTAGCTTTATGTGGAAAGTAGAAAAATTAGCTCAGAATGAAAAATGCTGCAGTTATAATATAAACTAAAATTTCATCTGAAGCCTTTTCAGAAGTAAATAAATATTTTTAATGAATTTAAACATTGGCTTAAATATATTTTATTTGTCATTGGCCTTTGACCTGTGGCGTTATATTTTATAATGGATATATTGAGTATATCCTAAATATACCCACTACATTAGATTGTACTTGCGGATGATATAGGCCCTATCAGAACAATCATTGGTTTTATAATCTCTCTAGGGCAAATTATTCTCATATCATCCATTATACTAATCAGACCCTTGAACATATTCTGTAGCAGATAGTGAAGACCATTACTATTTGGATGGTATACTTGAAATGGTGCAATATTCACACAGCTGTGAATAATGCCGATTCCCCTTTGATCATGTGAAAATAGTCATGCAGCTGCAGACAAAATGTGCACCTGGCAAATGATCCTTTATATGAGCACAGCAACTCTTTTAATTATTATAATTACAAAATGAAATGGAAATGTTGAAGACTATATCAACCATGAAGTTGAGCATTTGGCGTATGCAGAAGGAATTTTGAATGCAAGTATCTGTCCAAGCAAGTGTGTTAATTATAATGATTTTCCAAATTTCCCAGGCTTAAATTGGAAAACAATTTCTCCTTACTGAAAGAAATCTAATAAGTAGTCCTTATAATACCATTTTAACATACAGTATGCTGCCTTAGAAAAGAAGGAAGATTACTAACTCTGAGGATAATTATCTAAACCTCAGCATCTTTTATAAGAGGCTGGAGCCAGGTTCTTTGTCAGGCTGTACAGTGTAAAGTTAGTGACTGCTTTGACTATATTATGCCATTCTTAATAGATGGATAGTAGATGAAACCAAATGGAAATTTTAAAAATCCCATATAGAACAGTATTTTGTCACAGCTCAAGAGAACATATCTGGGCAACTTGTTAGCAGATTCACAAACTAAAAGCAATGACACATTAAAGGCAAAATGCCAATGGAATCTCAATTTAGGACAGAAGCTTGCTTTTATTGTTAATTTGGGTTTACCAATGTGCATAATATGTAATTATTGCAGTGGCAAGGAATGTGAAATGACTTTAAACATATTTCTTTGAGAGGAACAAAAATACTTCTCCACGGGCATGGGGAGATTATGCCTAGATTCCTGCATGGGGAGGGGGTTGGATTAAATGGTCTCCAACGTCTCATCCTCTTTTGTGATCTGATTTCTTTCTCCATTAACATTTTACATTCTACCTGACCTTGTTCTTGAGGAGTCCCTGTTTTGAAGGTCTATTTTTGAGGGGACACAAGGGCTGCAGCATAAGAAGAAAGTGGGAATGTCTTCCTTTGTGAACAGAGGTCTCTGATTGACCTGACAAATATATCAGGCATAAAAGGTAAAATTGTAGGAATTTACAATATGTAGAGAATATTGGCCTAGCATCAAAGTCCTTCTAAAATTATACAGGGTAAATGTTAAAGTTTTCATTCAAGTACTTTATATTTTTCATTTGGATTGTTTTTGGCCATTATTTTATTTATTTTGCTAATTTTAAATTTTGCTACATTCTGCCTAGAAAATATTTATTCTAAAATACAATTTATCTTTAAAAATAAACTATGTATTTTGTTTCTTGTTCTGCCCCTTTCCCTCCTATGGGTGGGCATCACACATTATGCTAGATTAAAGTGGGTTTAGAGATGGATTGTAATTTCCATCTAAGTATTTCTGT
>JANHFP010001790.1:145616-156931 GCA_032468135.1 Calamaria suluensis | reverse complement strand
ATCTGAACTTGGATCACCAGGCCATGGGGATGCTGAAATGGCCATTAAGTGAGAAGAACACTAATAGATCCCTCTTTCCAGTTCTGTTGTAACCTGAATGGTTGCTAAGTCAGTCACTCAGTCGCCAAGTAAATCTGCTTTCCCTGAATCTCCATTGCTAAAGAGAGACAGCTGTTCAGTGAGCTTAAGACCAATCTTGCCACTGTTGTTAATCAAGTAGTTGTAGCCCATAAGTAAGTCACATGGTTGTTAAGTGAATCCAGCTACTCTGTGGACTTTGTTGGTCTGGTCGCAAAAGGGGATCGTGTGGCTCCATTCCACCAGAAAAGGAGGGTCGGAATCCAAGGAAGAGGAGAAAGAGTTGACCTTTACTCAAATAACTGGGAATCTGGGAGCTGCCAGTAAAACCCCTCTGAGCATAAAAGAATGAATAAAACTGTGTCCTTAAAAGCAACTCATGAATCCAGGACTCCATTTGTCTATTTCTGGTTATCTCCATTTCATCTCTGACTGCAGTTCATCACATGTGGGTTGGGGGATCAACTGCTTCTGCCTCTCAGGATGTTTTCTATCCATTCCTCCCAGGCACACTCTCACACTTATATATATAAAACCCTCCAGCCCTGCCATCCTCTGGGACTCCCTCAAAAGAGCCAGGAAGGGCTGCTGGTCTCCCTCTCCCCCTATCAACCTCCTCTCCTTTGGGGGACTCTCCATGACTCCTGGCTGCAGAAGAGTGAAAATCTCCCTCACCTTTCCCCCCCTCAAAATAGAGGAAGGATCCCCTCAGGAAAAAAGAGGCCACAAGATGGAGGAAGCTGCAGGGTCTTTGCCCGCTTTACCTGTCTTGCTGCCTGCCTGCGGGAACCAGCTGGAACTGAAAGGCCTGTCTTGAGTCTAGGCAGTCCCTACAGTAAGGTGACCAGATATCCCGCTTTTTGGCGGGACAGTCCTGCTTTTTAGCAAATTTGTCCCGCATCCCGCAGCTTTTAAAAAAGTCCCACTTTTTGAAAAGTTACGCTGAGAGTGGCTCTCGAGCATGCAAGGAAGGAAGAAGAGGTGCTGAATCTGCTGTGGGTGATGGGTGGATGAGAACACCAAAGACACGCTGTGCGCGCCCCAGGCATGGAGTGAGTAAGGGAGGGAGGAAGAGAGGGATTCCTCTGGAGTCACCCCCGCCACCTCTGCCATGGAGCCTGTCTGTTCTCTCCCGTTTCAGCTGATAAGTCACTCACCTCCGTGGCTGCTTAAGCTGCCTTCCCATGTGGTGCCTGCCTGCCCTGCACCTCCTCCTAAAAGTAAGCATGCAAGTCTCACTAGCCCCCCTGTCCCCATTGTTTTTTATGTCCTCCCCACCGGGCTCATGTGGCTGGCTAAGTTCCATTCCAGACCCCACTGCCCTTGTTCTAGCGTGCCACCCTCCCACCCTCCCACTATCCCCACTGGCCTCCTCACCGTACCTTCTGTTAAGTTGCGGGTATAAGCACGACAGGAACGTAGGTGTAGCATAACATACTTTAATTGTAACTCAGTAACACTGCGAAGAGCAGCTGCTGCAAATCTCTTTTATAGCAAAGCTTCCTGCGGTTTTCCACCAATCATTGCAATAATGTTAGCCTGCCAAAATGTATCAGAGATAATTACTTCCTAACAGTTATTTCACTATGTAACACTTCTTTCCCCTGGTCTGCAATGTAACTCTTTCTATGTAATGTCATCTCGCAAATATGCTGGTTTCTGGGTTAACCGGTACGACCTACGTATGCTTTCTCCACTGGAACTGGTTTGTGTATTTTGTTCTTTGCTAGCTACAATTGTATCTTCTTGGTTGTGTATTGCTCATGGTTCCTCATCAGCTGCTTGTGGTTGGTCTATTATGATGTGTCCTGGCTCCCTGTGGCTTATAGTGGTATTTTCAGGCTCTTCTCTTAAAACTCTTGGTCAGGTGCAATCTAAATTTAATTTCGGCTTCTTTGTCTAGAGTTTCCTCTTGCAATGTTTGTTTTATCCAACTCCTTAAATGATTTATATGTCTTTTCCACTGTTGCCCGTCCTCTGTTTGTACTTGATATGAGAAAGGACCTGTAATTTGAGTGACCTGTGCTGGCACCCATGCAGGATCCCCATTATGATTTAGTGCATAGACTAAATCCCCTGCTTTAAAAGTTCTATGTTTACTTGAAGGTTGCTCAGGTGTGTAATATGGGTGGAGTCTGTCTAAATGTGACCTTAATTTTCTACCCATTAGTAATTCAGCAGGAGATTTGTTTATTGCTGTTATTGGGGTAATGTGTTGCAGGAACATTGCCTTGTCTATTTTCTCCTGTATGTTCCCCCCCTCTAATCTGGCCAATGCCTCTTTGGTTAAGCAAACGTAGCGTTCAGCCAAACCATTGGCCTGCGGATTACCTGTAGCTGTGAGAGCATGCCTAATTTCGTGATTGGCCAGGAACATTTCAAGTTGGCTTGATGTTAATTGAGGTCCATTATCTGAGACTAGTATGTCTGGTAACCCATGTGTTGCACACAATCCCCTTAATGCTGCAATCACTGCATCTGAAATAGTTGTTCTCATTGATCTAATGTCCATTTTGAATAGGCATCCACTGTAATTAAGTAAGTATGCCCATGGCAAGGGCCCGTGAAATCAATGTGAATATGTGACCATGGTGTTTTTGGAATGTCCCATTTGTGTACAGGTGCTTTTGGGGGGTTTGGTCTAGGCTCTTGGCAGGCCCTACATTTAGCCACCCAAGATTCAATCTCTTTATCCATCCCCAGCCACCAAACATAAGTTCTAGCCAAACCCTTCATTCTCCCCATGCCTGGATGCCCCTCATGCATCAATTTCAATACTTCCAACTGCATCTTCTCAGGGATTACCACCCTATCCCCCCAGAGCAGACAATCCCGTAATACAGACAGTTCAGTTTGGCGCATTCGAAATGGTTTGAAATCCTCCCCTGGAACAGGGCCAACAGGCCAACCCTTATGAGTCCAATATAACACTCGCGCCAAAACTTTGTCCTTAGCAGTGGCTCTAGCAACCTCGGAAGCAGTCAGTAAAGGATTTTGTAAAAAGTCAATAAGCAACATGGTAGTCTCTTCAACAGGATTGTCCATAGGTGCAGGCAAAGGACAACGACTGAGGGCATCAGCATGGGAAATAGACGATCCCGGTTTATAATACAGTTTGTAGTTATAAGCAGCCAGAAATTCCGTCCAATGAAGCAGGTGAAACGAGGTGACAGGATAGCTGGTGTAGGTTGGTTGCCGGCAATGATCCCCAACAGTAGTTTATGATCAGTGATCAGAGTAAAAGGGCGCCCATACAAATATTCATGGAAATGCTTAATTCCTGCCACAGCAGCTAAAGACTCTTTATCCAACTGACTATAGTTCCTTTCTGCTGGAGATAACATGCGGGAGTAGTAAGCAATTGGTGCTTCCCTCCCATTAGGCATGATGTGGCTTAACACTGCCCCCATACCAAAAGGCGAGGCATCACACGTTAAACAAAGAGGGAGGTGTGAGGAGTACTGGACCAACAGGGAGTTGAAAGTTAATAATGACTTAATTTGGGCAAACACCTCCGCTTCTTTCCGGCCCCACTTCCAAACAGTTTTTTTGTCCAGGAGCCGATGCAATGGTGCAGCAATTGTAGCTTTTTTTTGGCAGGAAAATATTATAGAAATTAAGCAACCCCAGAAAAGCTTGCAGCTCAGTCTTTGTGGACGGTGTGGGTGCATCCCCAATTGCCTTAATTTTTGAGGCAGTGGGTCGAATTCCCACCTGATCTACGAGGTAATCCAAAAATGCAACTTCCTTAACTGCAAATTGACATTTTTCCCTCTTTACCTTTAAATCCACTTCTTGGAAACATGAGAGAACTTCCCGCAGACGTTGCTGTAATTGTAGATGGTCCTTAGCAGAGATGAGCACATCATCAAAATATGGTACACAGCCCTCAATCCCATGCAAGATGCGTTCCATCAAACTCTGGAATATGCCAGGAGCTACACATACTCCAAATTGCAGACGCCTGCATTTAAAGGCTCTCTGATGTGTTACAATTGTCTGTGCTTCAGCAGTGGCATCATCCACAGGCAATTGCTGGTAGGCTTGGGCAAGATCTAGTTTTGCAAAAAAAAATTCCCTTCCCAAATGATGGAGGAGATGTTGAACCACAGGTACTGGGTAGGCATTTTGCTGCAATGCTTTGTTTACAGTATTTTTATAGTCCCCACACAGCCTTACAGAGCCATCTGGTTTTATTGGAGTCACTATAGGGGTCTTCCACTTGGCGTGATCAGTAGGTTCTAATACCCCTTGTAAGGCAAGGGGTATTGTAAGGCAAATGGTACCCTCCAGGGTTTTAGCCTGATGGGAGTTACATTAGAGTCTAAATTAAAGGAAATGGGGTTTCCAGTATACTTGCCTAATTTCCCATTGAAAACGGCTGAGAATTCCTTCAGCAGGCTCTCCTCCCATGCATCCTCTTCTGTCTGGTTAACTTCCATGACTCTCAGCTGCAATGGGTCGAACCATTCCAACCCTAACAGGGTTGGTCTGTTGTTTCTTACAACTGTTAATGGGAGTTTCCCTTTAAACCTCTTGTATTTGATGTTAATGTACTCCCAGTACTTTTATTTGGTTACCTTGATAGTCCTTCAGCCACTCTGTGGAAGGTTCAAGGTCCCGCACCTTCAGGTTTGGTTGTATTTTCTTGAATGTTGACCAGGATATCAGGGAGAGGATTGAGCCAGAGTCAATCTCCATTTTGCAAGGTTCTCCTTCAATCTTCACAGTTGCCACCAATTTTTTTATTATTCCCGCGCTTTTGCTTCCCACGCTGGAGTGACCCACAATTTCTGTTTGATGTGTTTCCCTGTGCTCAAATGTGTGGTCAACACTTTTTTCTCTCTTGGGCCAGGGTTGCTTCCTCCTTGCTTCCTGGAACCTCTTGGGGGTTTGTTGGGGGCTCACCTGTCTGGGTCACCTGGGCATTATCAGATTTGCTCTGCAAGCCTTGGCAATATGACCCCTCTTCTCCCAGTGTTGACAAATTACATCTTTAAAACGACACTCGGATCAGTGGTGGTTTCCTTTGCATCTGGTGCAGTACAAAATTATTTTTTCTCTTCCCAGCTTCCTTTCTCTGGTGTCTGCTCCAAGCTGGTGAATTTGTTTGTCCCCCGATTCGTCTGACTCACTTTCACCCCCATAATGTACGGTTGCTGTCTCTTTAATTGGGGCTGCTTTGTTAATTTGCTTCATCGCTATAGCTGACTTTTGTGATGCCTCAGCTGCTGAAACTTTCTTGAAATTTAATTTTTTGCTTCATTAGTAGTTTACTCTGTAAATTAGTGTCCCGCAGCCCCAAAACCAAAAGATCCCTCATTGCCTCTTCCCTCATTGCCTCTTCTAGATCTAAGAATTCACAAGCTGATGCAATTTCTCTCAATTCTGCTATGAAGTCATTAATTGATTTGCCTTCTCATTGACAAAAGAGGATGCTTTAGGGGCATAATGTGCTCTGAGCAGTTTTTCTAATTGAGTCCAAGTTAAGTCTTTTAGCTCAGCTGGTGCAGCGAGGGACTTGGCTATTTAAAAAACTGTAGCCCCGCAGTGGTTTAGGAAAAACGCCCTCTTCTTATTCTCTGACAGTCCCAAGAAATCATTACATTCTAAACACATATGGAAACATTCCATATATGTTCCCCAGTCTTTCTCGGACGGGTTGAAATGGGTAGGAGGAATGATGGCAGCCATTTCGCCTTCCTCTTAATTTTCCCAATTTGATTTAGGGCTCTTTACTTTTATTCCTTGTCCTTCTGTCTCTTTAATTTCACCTTCATCGCCAGTGTTGCATCGTGGGTGCAGAGATGACAGGACATCAGGTGTTAAACATAATATACTTTTAATGGTCAGCTGGAACCAACAGAAAAACAGCAGTGAATCCCTTTTAGAGGGGAACTTCCCCCGGCTTCAACCAATCTTTGCAACCTATTATCCTGCTCACATGCATCTAAGTAATTGCCTCCCACATAATGGCCTTCCTAGATAATTGCTTCCTAACAGTCACTTGACTTCTTAACAATTTGCATTATCTGTTAGGCACTCTGGATGACATTCTCTGAAAAGTAGCAAAATTTTGCTTCATTATGTACATAATGAAGCATAAAGGGACCATAAAGGGTTGCCACATAATTGTCTTTTGTTTTATTGAATATATATTTTATTGGTCAATGATTGAAGTACATTTCTGCTCCTTTCTGTGGACAGCCAAGAAAAGAGATCAATGAAAACCGACCAAATCAAACAACTCAATCCAGCGCTCTCCTTGGAGGCACAAAGGACCAGATTCAAATTATTCTACTTTGGTTCTATTATGCAAAGATCCAGCACTCTGGAGAAGCCTCCAATGTTGGGGAAGTGGAAGGAAAGAGGACGACTAGTCTTGGACTCAATTATGGTGGCAATGAGGGCACCATTGGAGGACCACGTTGGGGAATGGAACCATCTGGGAATTTTTTTTTATCTATGTGGTTGCTATGAAACAACCCTGGCTCGACGGCACAGAATCAAAATCGGTGCCAAGGACGGAAGCCCACTTGCATGGATCCTGCCTACCTAGAAGTGCCCTGGAGTTAAAAGTAGCTCTCAGTGAGGAGAACGAGAAGGAACATGAACCAGGGAAGGTCATCCAGCTGTTGTAGGAATCTAACCATTGGCTGAGCTTGTTCTATGAACCAGGGTGACATTTGTGCCGATCTGTGAGTTGCTTGCATATTATGCTTGGAGCACCGAAAGAAGAAGAAACTACCTACGCTGATGGAGAGGTCCCTGGACCAGCTGAAGCTGCTCTCCCAAGCCCTCAAGGAAATGTTGGGGAGAGTCTGGACCCCTCACTGACCACACACTTAGATAACATGTTATGTTAGCTTCCACTCAGGAGTTATTTCTGCAACAAACAGCATTCATTCCCCAGGTTGTAAGGAGTGGGCCAATTAAAAAATATCCAGGGTTTTTTCTCAGTTGCCCACTCAGTGGGAAAGTAGCAGATGTAGGTGAGAAAGGCCATTTTTGAATGGCCACAAGGGGAACTGGTGGAGACATTGCCTAGTAATAAACTGGGTAGCCCCACTGGGCAGCCTTTGGGATGCATTATAGAGCAGGTTCTGAGCTCACGAAGACTGAGGTGTTCTGAGCAGAGCAGCCAGAAAGGAATTTTAGCCACTTGAACCGTGAGGAAAGATGGCCGCAGTTGTACAGCAGCACTCTTCACAACCTGGAACCTGGAAACTAATTTGCAGAGTGCATGAGGAGTAACAGGTTGGCTGTGGCCCCAAGTGAACATGAGGGGGGGGGGGGAAATATCTTGGCCTCTGAGATGAGAGCAGGGTTTTCCCCTCATTGGAAGAGCCCAGGAAGAAGGTAGTGGATTGTTTTATTTTACAGTCAGAAAGGACAGGTGTCAGACAGGAGGGAGAAAGGAGGCATCACTCGAGCAATCTCCGCCCTATTTGGGACTTCCCAGATTGTTAAACCCTCAACCAGGGAAGAAAGGAAGGGTGCCTAGCTGCTCCACGCATCCGAAGAGTCCCAAATAGGACAAAATTGGTCATGTGGCGCCTCCTGGTGGCCATTGTTAACTGAAAACACCATGCAGGATATTCAGGGAGTCCTTGACTTACAACAGCTCATTTAGTGAGTATTTGAAGTCAAAAAGCACTGAAAAAAATGACTCATGACCGTCTTCCACACACTTATGGCTGTTGTAGCATGATGCAGGGGTCATGTGATCAAAGTTCAGCCGTTTCGCAACTGACTCATATTTATGACCTCCGGTCATGTGAACATGTTTTGCGACCTGATAAGCAAAGTCAACGGGGAAGTCAGATTCACATGATGTCTGTACAACTTAAGAACTGCAGTGATTAACTTAACAATCACAGTAAGAAAGTTTGAGAAATGGGGACAAAGCTGACTTAACAAATGTCTCACTTAGCAATGGAATCTTTGGGCTAAATTGTGATCATACATCAAGGACTACCTGTACTGTGTAAAAGAGGGGGGGGGAAACCCCATGGGGAGTCAGAAGTCAGATAAAACCTTGCAGAAGGCATGATGTCATGTCACATCTGCATCTTAAAGGAAGGCGTCCATTTCCTACTGGAGTGAAGACGGGGAGCTTTTGGCACCCAGAATCTGCATAAGCTCCGGGCCTCTTTAGCTTTGGGGATGCTCTTATGGAGCCACTCTGCAGCCCTTTCGGAAACTGCCTTCTCCGTCTTGGTGCCTGTAGGTACAGTTGCAGTGCACACGGACCATGCTGGCGCAGGATGAGGCACATGGGCCTGCGTGGAGAACGTCCCCCCCAGAAGCAGCCTGTGTGGCCACATGCTGCCCCTGCTATTGGCCATGGGAGAAACTCTGGGGTGGGGCCAAGTCTTCTCCAGAACTGGTTGGATCCCAAACTGGCTGCCTTATAAGCCTAGGAGAGCAGATACTTTAATCATTTATAAGGTGGGTCGGCTGCCTTCAGCTCTTCAAAGGTGCTGATCAGGCGCAAGCAGACAAATCCGAGTGGTGGGTCAGAGCCTGGTCTTGGCATCGGCCTGGGTGACCCCCCCCCCCCCATCCCACGTCAGCGGGTGGCGCAGGCTTCAGCCTCAGGACAGGGAGGACTCTGACCACTGGCCTCCTCCAACTTCCTGGACAGCGCAAAATAAGAGAGACTCTGCTTCACTTTTATTACTGCAAGCAATTTTAATACAAAACATGTGTTTGTTTTTAAACAATTCATTGGTTGAGTTCTGGCTCAACCAAACCAACTGAGAGAATCACACAGCAATCTGGTCAGTCTGAGCAGGGACAAGAAGAGTACAAGTGAATAAATACAGGAAGACCTGGTGGCCCCCAACCCCTTTTGCACGGTGGTCTCTCTCTTCCTCCAAAGGAGAGCCAGGGGGTCTGCTGGTGAGGCTCTCCCCCTCCCCAAGAGCATGTGGTGGTGGTGGTGGTGGTGGTGTCGAAGGCAGCTGGCTGCTCCAGAGCAGAGGCTCCCTGGGCTCCTGCTGGCCGGAGACGCCCGGACCAGCCTAAGAAAGCCACCTAATTGCAAGTCGGTGAACTAAAGTCGGTTCTTTCCCTCATGGGTTGCCCTTTGGAAATGTGTCATCCTGTGGCTAAACAGAGGCAAATTTAAGATCCTCCCACTCCCTCACTGCTAAAACCACCCGGTTTTACCTCCCTACAATGGTTCCGTCCTTGTAATTCCCCCCAAATATTACTCTTTGAAAGCTTGACAGGACTTCCCTTTTGCAAAATACAGTCTTGTAGTGAAGTTATTCAAATGAAGCATGTGCAAAGGTCCATTTTCAAGCTATCATCAGGTAAAACCATAGGAATTTATTTCTAAAACTGGAAACAAGCCCCCTCACCGTGCATTTCTCTCTTATTGAGGTATCTGTGATTTACAAGGAGAGAGAGAGAAAAGAAAGTTCCTTTCGTATGTTGGATCTTCAGATGTTGTTCTTAAATATAATTTCTCTTGCTGAAACAGCACATTAAATTTTTATAAAGATGCGTTTAGGAAACAATCCTAAAAGATAACGCAGGAACATCTCCTGCACTGCACAGAAATCCTATTTATATCATTTGTTTGTTTTTACATTTTCACATCTTGACCTTTTGCTTCTCTCTCATGTTTCAGTTTTCCCCTGGGCCCCCATTGCAAAGAAGGCAAGTTTTATCTACATAAATATTCACATGAAAAAGTAAACTATTAAAAAAAAAGAGAGAACCAAATAAGGCAGCTTCATAACACAATTTTCTTTTACACTTTTAACAATATAATTTCTCCCATGTAGAATAAATATACATCCAATGTATGAAGCAGGGTTAAAAACTGGACACAGGTTTCCGTTGTCTGTGCAAAGCTGGGCATGGTGTGGATGCCGTATTATCTCTTGGGGCCGGGAGACTTGGCAGTGCTTGGTTTCTTGGACATGGTGGGGATCTTGGAGGGCTTGGCCAGGCCCCGCCGGGAGCCGCCCTGTCCCCCCGTTGTGCTGCTCTCCGAAGTGTCTGAGCAGGCAGACTGCGTCTCCAGCAGGTCAAAGTCGGAGGCATCGCTGCCTCGCCGGCTGCTGGTTCTGCTGCCCGCGTGGCTGCCTGCACGGCTGGTGGGGCGGCTGGCCGTTTTCTTAGGATCTGAAAGCCAAAGACAAATGCTTACATCCCAAGGGAACCTTGAAGGAACTTAACAGAGCTGTGTTCCACCCTCCCTCCAAAAGAAGAAAAAAGAAAAAGGAATTCTGCTCGGCTCTTCCTGGGCATCTACGGAAGGTCACGCGTGGTCTACCGACAGGCTGGGAGGCCATGCTGGGCTCCCCAGTCCAAAGCATCCGCCTCTGGGTAACGTCACCTCTGGTGCTTCCAAATCTAGCTTGGAACTTACCGGCTCGACTGGTTTTGGCACCGGAAGAAGCTGGTGAGGAGCTGTTACTGGTGTCCCCAGTGAGAGACGTCCGGCTGGAGTGGAAAGTGGGCCGTTTCAACTTGCTACCTGAGGATGGCGCCACCTTGGGATAAAGAGGCAAGCAAGTTTTGTTAGAGAGCCACGGAAAGTGTTTCGGAGGAGCAGCGGCGAACCTCTGCGTCTTAAGAGGCAAAAGAGGAGGCAGGCTTCACACATGGCCTTGGGGAGGCTCAGTCCAGCCTGTTGTGTGAATTCAAGCCAAGCAGGTGGTGACAGGCCATGCGCAAACGGAATGCTGGCCTCCCAAACTCATCACTGTTGTGTCTTTCCGAAGGCCAGGGAGGAAAGCGGGCAGGCAGGCCCAGGAGAACCTGAGGTCAAACTGCTGTTGTAGCTGAAAAAAGAAATAGCCACGTGCTGGCCCTGGATTTGGGGAACAGCCATTTGGAGAGATTTAGACAGGTGCCAAACATCTGCTTAGAACAAGGATGGATGTTCCCTCTGCTTATGCATCCCTATAAGGGGACACACACACACACACACACAAACACGTGGAAGAAATGGGTCCGAGGGGCCCAGCACAAGGAGGGGCCCCTGACATCCGTCCAAGGAAGGGAGAGGGAGTCAGGGTTCAGAATAAGCCTCTCTCATAAAATAAATCTGAAATAAAATTCAGTGCTTGGACTGTAATTTGAATATGCACCACATCCGAAGTATTATAACTTCAGATTCTATTTATTATAATTTGTAAGCCGCCAGAGCAGAGGTCTCCAACCTTGGCAACTTTAAGGCTTGTGGACTTCAACTCCCAGAATTCCCTCAGCCAGCT
>JANHFP010001790.1:86647-103282 GCA_032468135.1 Calamaria suluensis | reverse complement strand
GTTCTATTAAGACAATGTCCTGGGAAATCATTTGGGAAGAATTCTTTGTCAGGGGAAAAAAAAAATATGTCTAGTGAATGGAGTCAAAAGGGCTATTAGCATTCATATCAGGAGTGAGAAGGGGCCAAGTCAATGGTAATAAATTGGTGCTCTGAAGGTAGAAGGACTGGGAAAACTTGAAATGGCTTTATAAGGATGAAGTGAAATCTTTAAAAGTTACACTTCAGCTTTCTAATACTTGACCAGAAAAAAAGCGATGGGTGGGAGGGAGAGATTTTCTGTTCCTCAATGATTTGCTATAAGCATTTGTAGCGTGTTCCCTATTACTCAGTAAGATCTTAAATTCCATCTAAATGCAGCATTCATCTCCTTGACAGTTTCTGGTGAATTGCAGCTTCTGTTCTCTGTATGAATTATGCATGTTTGAAAGAAGCTACCAAATTTCAATTAGTGCATCTCAATTTTCTTCTTTAGACCAATTGGGCCCTGCTAACAAAAGACCTGGTCCTTTATCTCATGGAACATCAGACTGTTTTAATCAATCTGAATTGAAATAAATATTTGAAGCATTAAACCACTCAATGCTTCCTCCCACCCCCTTTTAAAACCCTCCTGCATTAACAACCTCACATCTAAATATCAACAGAACACTGTTAAATTTATTACTTTTTTATCCAATTTGGATGTAGAATTGCAGAGCATTAATTGGTAAGCACATAAAAGATTCAACATGTTGCTTAAGCAGCCGAGAGGCAAGGAAGTTTAATTAAGTCATAACAGACAATTTGTAACTAATTACAATTACTGGTCTTTTGCTTTTTAAAACAGGGCTGAGTTACCAGCACAATATGCTGTGGATTCTTTTACATGCGATTGATCAGATGCTCAAACAGATAAAATATGTCCCCAAAGGTGGGGCAGGGAATCTAGAGATTTAGCTTGTGTGCTGGCATTTACATACATGTGGGAGTTGAGTACAGTTAAATGAACTGAAAAACATTCATTGATTTGTGTACAATAATCAGAAGGCGAAAAACAGGTACCACTAACTCTGCTGGCTGAATCTGACTTGTAATATTATTCCTCTCTGGAGAAGAAGAGGTTTTGAGATTATCCACAAATATCCAGACAGTTGTTCCTTACAAGGAGACTGCATAACATTGGTCTCTGGTGGATTTAAACTCTAGGTGATGTGGATGTATATCCACCTTGCTCAAATTGTGGACAGCTACTGGGTTTGCCTACTTCCTTTTCCATTCACTTTTGGAAATTACTTGCTAATTGCTTTATTATTATTAGTTATTAGGAACCTTTGGCTTGACATGTTCTACAGCATTGGTGAGTTTCCTTCATTTCATAGTGAAAGATGTTTTAAATACAACTTTAAGGACTTAAAAATATTACTTTAATAAAAACAGCATACTGATGATTAAAGCCTTGCTTTCAGAAAGTTAGAAATGGACTAAAGGTCCAGATAAATTTGAAATAAGAGTTTGGGATTAATTATAAAAAATCCTTCCTGAGGAAAAATGCTTTTTGTTTAATTTTTTTTAAAAAAGAAGATAAAACCTTAAAAATTGGACACACATTTAGAAGGAATTAGAAGGAGCTAAAGATTACAATTAAATGAGGTTGCCTTGTGGCGAGATGGGCAGCAAATAAATTTAATAAATGAATAAAATAAGAATATTCAAACTTGATGTTGTAACACAGAATAAAACAAATTATTTTGATATTAGACATATTAAGGGATAGTTTTGAACAACAAACCCAGGATTTATTTTTAAGACTATGAGTAGTCTGAAAATGGATTTTAAAATGACATAGAAAAAGTGTTACACTGAACATGCAAAAGAAATGACTGATCTTAATTATTAAAAGAGACATACATATCAGCAAAGCATTTCTTTATACTGCATATTTCTTTACCTTTTCTCTACTATAATCTTTTTTTCTGTATTTTCTATTTTTTTCTTTTAGTTTGCGTTAGTTTTTACCATTGTAGTTGCAATTTTTAATAAAATTACTATTTAAAAAAGAACTAGCATGTTTCTTTCTTTTTCATCAAAACTATCACACATAGCCCCTCAAAATAAGCTTTTCCTTGGTGTAGGAATGTCTAATCCAAACTATCTGTAGTTGGGATGCAAGGTATAGATGTGTATCATATCTACCATGCAAGCACTTGCTCACATAATTATATATTATGTTATAATTAGACTTTGATACCAACCTGAAGAAAATATTTTCTGCATATGGATTCCCAAAGAAATTTGGGCAGGGAATATCTTAAACTAATCAATCAGATACCTGCCATTTTTGCCATTATATCTAACATCCTGATTCACCCATAAATGTGTTCTGCATTTGAGGTATCATTTTGACTACTGTTCCAGCTTGTCTGAGTCTTATGTCAAGAGCTAATTCCATGTCTTCTTGACCCTATAAAACTTCTAATGAAGAAGTGTCAATATTCTGGGATGAGAAAAGATATAAGTTAAATAATAGTAGTGAAGCAGAAGCTTTCTACAAAGAACATAGTGCTTTCCTGGAAGGAGAAGAGAAGGAACCCAAGAAGAAAGGTGAAGAAGACAAATTACCAACAAGAACTGTAAAGGAAAGGAAAGAGACTCGACAGCCCATGCCCAGGGAGCAGGGAGGGCTGTCACCTAGAAAACTGAGGTCACAAGATAAAATAAGTAAATATTAGACATGCTTATTAAAATGTAAAAGATATAATCAAGAAACTGGAGATTAGTTAAAACTGAATATCAAAATGTTATGCTTTAAAAATAAAAAGAAAGATAAGATAGAGTTATTAAGTATTGGAACATGGAAAAACCCCATTGATGGTCAATAGAACATTAAGAATATAGTGAGGATAATATGTATTTTTTGTAGTTTTGGATTGGTTGACTATAATACAAATTAAGAAGTATAAGACAATATATTATTACCTACTATGTACTATTGTAATAGGCTAGGTAAACCCGGATAACAAGTTGTTGAACTAAATATGGAAATATAACTTCCCTTTTTCCCATTTCCTTTTCCCCTACCCTTTGAAAATCTATAAAACTGTTTGTAAAAAATAATTAAAAACTTTTTGCAAAAAGTTTAACAAGGAGCAGATGTAAGAAAGTTTAAAAAGAATAAGGGGGGTAGTTATTTTGAAAGATTATGACACTGCTTTTGAACAGATTGTAATTAAAATAGACAAAAGAACTGGAGTTTGCTTACTATTAAAGAGTGCAGACAAGAGGTAGTAGCTGTTTTGATACAAAAGATAAAGGTAGTATGAGGTGGACCATGATGCTGACTGTAACTTCAGAGTGTCATTTGATATGAAAGTATTAAGGGCACTAGAAGAAAAATAGAAAAAAAGGAAAGTTTGCCTCTTTCCCTTGTTTGTGAGATTTTGGATTATAAAACTCTATCATAATGGCAACTACCAGAAAAGCAGCAAAAGTAGCAGAGGGGAGGAAAGGATCACTAGAGCAACCTGCAGAGAGATGAATTTGATAAGATTTTTTTTCCCAGAAAGCGTTTAAGGAACTGGACAGTAAGTTTGTTGCATCAAACGATACTAAGTTACATGGAAATTTTAAAAAAGACATATTAAGGTGGGAGAAAGTACAACCTTCATTGCTGGGGAGAATTTCTGATAAAATAAAATGAATATCTTAGTAGAATGATGTTTTTGTTTCAGACAATACCTGTTTTAATAACTGATGCACCATTTTATACTGTGGCAGAAGGATATATCTACATTTTTGTGGTGGGGAAAATAAACCACCATTTAAATATAAGGAAGATACAAAGGACAGAAAAGGACTGAGTTACCCGATTTGAAGTTAAAAGGAACAATAATATGGTTGAAAGGATTGAAATTTATCTTATGTCATAAGGAGAATTTTTATACCGTATGTTCTGCTGATATATATCAGACAAATCATCTAGAATACATAACGACACTTCAGATTTATGTTGGAAGGGTGAACAAGTAGGAACATTTTATCATGAGGAGCAAATATATGTGTCCCAGGATAATGGTGCAAAATCAAATCTGGCTGCGTCACTGGGACCAGAGGTTTGAGTCTTCCGAGCATTCAGATGGGTAAAGATTTTTAAGTTGAAGCTGGGCTCCAACCTGAGTCCGAAAGCTCAGAAGAGTAAATTGCTCATCCTGGGGATCAACTCAGAATCAATCTTGCAATGTTTTATCACGTAAAAGTGTAAAAGAGCTAGAAAATTTTGAATTCAAATGCACATATTGATGGAGAAGATTTTAAAGATTGATATGCAATTGAGATATGCAATTCTTCAGGGATTGATTGGCAAACATTTGGAAAAAAGTTATGGACATTTGTTTTGTACCTGATAACTGCAGCAAGATTATTGTATGTGCAAAGGTGGAAAGATTTGGCATTACCCACAATGGAGGAATAAAGTGTGAAGATGTTGAAACTTCTTGAGATGGCTGAACCCCATATGGCGTTTTTCCATAAAGCAGAAAAAATGAACGTATGATTTGTGGTTGTGATAATTAAACACCGGACAGATTATAGAAAGAAGACAGTTGTATTGTAATCAAAGAATGAGAGGTAAATTTATCATTGTACTTATAACTACTGTTAAAAAGATCAGAAGCCCCTTCTTATCTTTTTTCTTTTACTTTTTTGTCCTTTCTTGTCCTTTTAGTTTTTTTAAATTTATTTTTCTTAACTTTGTATTAGTTTTTAACTTCCCTTTGATTTTTTAAAATAAATCGTAATAAAAAAACATAGGGTCTTGGGGTGGCACAGTGGCAGAGAATTCTGAGTTGCAATGCCTGCACATTTGAAGGTGCCAGAGATGCTCATTTTCTATGGAGCACATTTTCTGTGCCTGCACCAACTGGAGTCAATCTGGGAACAGATCTTGTCTTTTGAACAGTTGAAGAAGTGGGTCCTCAACTCCCATTTGTATTCCTTCCAGATGCCTAGCAGTGGAGGAGAGGCCCATAGACACTTCCTTTTTCCCTCTTGGCCAACTGCTGGCCCGATCTGGTGCTTTGAAGAGGAAGAAAAGAAGTGGCTTGACTTGCAATGGACCTGCCTGATCCATTGATCCTGGTTCATCATGGTTTGGCAGATCAATTAACAAAACAAGTAACAAATGTATGTAGGAAACATACCACAGTAGTAATGGGAGACTTTAACTACCCTGATATCAACTGGCAGACAAACTCTGTATCAAGTGGGTGATCGAAAAGATTCCTAACCAATATAGCTGACAACTTTGACATCCAAAAGGTAGAGGGGGGAACTAGAGGAAAAGCTATACTGGAACTAATTTTTACTAATAGAGAAGAACTGATAGAGGGAGTTGAAGTTGACGGAATCTTGGGTGAGAATGACCACGTCATACTGGAATTCAATATAATGCAACACAAGCAATGGAGTCTTTACCATAGTCTTAGATTTTAAAAGAGCTGATTTTAACAAAATCAGAAAGAGCATAAGCAAAATTTCATGGATAAAAATCCTAAAGGGGAAAACAACTCAAGAAGTGTGGGAAACACTGAAAAATATGATCATAGATACCCAGTCCAACACAATACCGCTGAAAAAGAAAAACAAGAAATCCAAGAAGAAACCAGCATGGTTGGACAAAGATCTTTCTGATAAACTGAAAGACAGAAAGAACAAGTACAAAAAATGGAAAGAGGGACACACAACTAAGGCAGAATAATATTGGAAGATAGTCCGAATCTGCAAATATTAAATCAGGAAAGCAAATTCTCAAAATGAACAAAGAATTGCAATAAAAGTAAAAGATAATTTTAAAAAAGTTTCTTTCAAAATATAGCCAACCAGAAAAAAGTCAAGGAAAAGTCAGTCCACTAAACAGAAAAGATGGCAAGGAAGTAACAGGCAGTTGAGAGAAAACAGAGCTGCTTAACTCATTCTTTTCATCACTCTTTACGCAAAAGAAACTATAGCTCAACCTACCAAAAATACAAGACAGAGTAGAAATAGAAATTAAAATAAGCAAGAAAATGGTAAGAGAACACTTGTTTGACCTTAATGAATATAAATTACTGGGACCTGATGGATTACATCCCAGAGTTCTGGAGGAGCTGGCAGATGTCATCCCAGAACCATTGTACCATATCTTTAAAAAATCCTGAAGCACCAGGAAACTACCATAGAATTCAAAAAGAGCTTATGTGGTTCCCATCTTCAAAAAAGGAGGGGGAAAAAACCAAACACATCCAGGAAATTACAGACCAATCAGCCTAACATCAATACTTGGGAAGATACTGGGAAAAATAATCAAAAAATAGATCTGTTTACAACTAGAAACAAATAGTCTATAACATCTATAACAAAAAAGTTATAACTAGTAGCCAGCATAGGTTTGTTAAAGACAGATCATGCCAAAGCAATTTTATTTCATTCTTTGACAAAATGACTAAATTAGTAGACCAGTGAAATACTGTGGACATAGTATACTTAGACTTCAGCAAGGCATTTGACAAAGTAGACCACAACCTATTTTTTGGCAAGTTAGAAAATATGAATTTGTAACTGGCTGACAAACCCTACTCAATGAGTAGTTCTTAATGGCACTACTTAATCTACATGGAGCAGTAGTAGTGGGGTACCACAAGGTTCCATTTTAGGCCAGTACTCTTCAATATCTTCATAAATGACTTAGATGAGGGAATAGAAGGGGAATTAATCAAATTTGCAGATGATACTAAGTTGGCAGAAATAGCCAACACCCTAGGCTTATGGAAGCTAATCAAGGAGAGAAGCAACCTGGAATTAAGGAGAAACTTCCTAACAGTGAGGACAATTAACCAGTGGAACTGCTTGCCTTCAGAAGTTGTGGTGCTCCATCACTGGAGATTTTTAATAAAAGACTGGACAGACACTCATCTGAAATGGTATAGGTTTTCCTGCTTGAGCTGTGTGTTAGACTAGAATACGTCCAAGGTCACTTCTAGCTCTATTCTGATTAACTAAGATGGTGGGTGGTCCAACACTGGCTAGGTTTGCATTTGTTTGGACCCAGAAGGGGAGATGGACCCAAATTTCATGCAGGAATGCTGTCACAGGTGCAGCTGCACTGCCTGGCCTTCCCCTGAGCGGCAACAGCCTGCAAGGGGCCTCCTCCTCACCCCCGGGTGCTCTCCGTCATCTCCCTCTGCAGCCTCAGTGCAGCTCCCCTCACTTACACAGGCAACCTGCCCAAGGGCCAAGTTGTATCACAAGACAAACAGGGGCAACATTGTCCTGCTGGTGCAGCTTCTGGGCTGCCAGCTGGCCCTCGGCTCCTGTCAACTTCTTCTCCTGTATATTCCTCTGGAACAAGAATGGTGTTGCCTGACACAACACACAAGGGCTTCTTGCTGAAGCTGGCAAGCATCTGAGGACAGCAATCTATTTACAGGCTTCACACATTCACACACTCAGAGGAAACATGACATGAAGAAACACTCTGCCATCTCAATGCTTCTTTTTTTGTGGGTTAGACACACACTGCGCTTTGTGCACAGAGATTAAGGAAGGGACCAAAGAAGGAGAAATGAGCAAAATAGTGCTCGTGTGCATGTGTGTGCAACCAAAGTAATTTTTTTCAGATTTATTTTATTAGAGTTTTTTAAAAAAACATCGGGCCATGCCCTGTGCCCTTTTGCTGGGAAAGTAAGGGTGGGGACAGGTTGATAGAACCTTTCTGAACCTCTCTCTCTCTCTTTCTTTCTTGTCTTTTCTTCTTTGTTTCTTTGTTCCTTCCTTCCTTCATTTTTTCCTTCCTTCCTTCCACTTTTCCTTTCTCATTTTCTTTCTTTTCTCTCTCTCTCCTTCCTCTTGCCTTCTTTCTCTTTCTTGTCTCTCCCTTTCTTTCTTTCTTTCTTTCTTTCTTTCTTTCTTTCTTTCTTTCTTTACCTTTGTCTCATTTTCTTTCTGTTCTCTCTCTCCCCCTTCGTCTTCCCTTCTTCCCTTCTTCCTTTCTTTCCCTCTCCCTCTCTTTCTCTCTTTCCTCCCTCCCTCCCTTGAGAGGGCAGCAGTGGCGGCGAGGAGGAAGGGTGTCCCCGAACTAACGGAGACACTTCCATAAGCTTTGGAAGCTTCTCTGTGACTTCGGGAACATGCCGCCGCCCGCAGTAAAAGCTGCTTCGGGCCTCCCTTCTAAGCAGCCCTTGCTGTGGGAGGCAGTGCCGGCGTGGGAGAATCCCCAAAGTCATGGAGACCCTTCCTAAAGCTTTGGAAGCTTCTCTGTGACTTCGGGAACATGCCGCCGCCGCCATCCGCAGTAAAAGCTGCTTCGGGCCTCCCTTCTAAGCAGACTTTGCTGCGGGAGGTGGCAGCGATGACAGAAGCTCTGCTGTTCTGCCCCCCACCTCTGCCACCACTGCCGCCCGTGCTGGAGCCCACCCTCGCCTCTGCCACCCCCCCGCTGAAGTTCTCTGTTTCCACCCCACCCTGCTGCCGCCTTTGGGAGAAGGCTTTGGGAGAATGGCGGAGGCCTTTGGGAGCAGCTCTTCAAGTGGTGGGAGGCAGCGACGGTCCCAAAATCCTCAGTGGAATGGCCAGTGCTTTGGGGTGGAGCTTCTGCCATCTCCATCTCCCACCGCTTCAAGCATCATTCTCCAGAAGCCTTTGGGGCAGCGGTTGAAGTGGCGGGACGCATGACAGCAGAAGCTCTGCCCCAAAGCACCGGCCATTCTTCTGAGGATTTCGGTGCGGCGTTTCTATGGAAGAGTGTGGAAGAGCCACACTCGAGGCCAAAGAGCTGCATGCGGCTTATGAGCCGCACTTTGCCGACCACTGTTCTAGCCCAACCCCCTTGCTCAAGGAGACCCTAAATCCCTTCCAGGTAAATGGTTGTCCGGTCTTATTTTGAAGCGCTCGCTCTCACTCTCTTTCCTGGCCACAAAGGAATTTCCACTCGTGTTTGGCGAGCGGGTGAGTGGAAATTTTAAGCCCTGCACTAAACAGTTTGACTAATTTAATAACTACAGTGATTCACTTAACAACTATGGTAAGAAAGGTCATAAAATAAGGCAAACTCACGTAACAAATGTTTCACTTAGCAACAGAAATTTTGGGCTCAATTGTGGTTGTAAGTCGAGAACTACCTGTAATATATACCTAATCAAGGACAAAGGTGCAAGGGTATATATATATATATATGTTTTTGCTGAAGGGCAAAAAGGGAGCTACATTGTTCCCTCCCATATTTGGGTAAATACATAAACTGTGCTTGGTGGAAACTGCTGAGGGGAAAAGAGCCTGTGGCCTAGAGGTTAATACAACTGCATACGATGCAGGGGCCCCAGGTTCAAATCCCATAAGGGTATGACCAGCTGATGAGAGCTAAAAAGTTTGAAATAGATCTATACTGGCCTCCCTTAATTTTAAAAATACCAGCAGAAAACAATTAACCAATCTATATATACGTGTGTGTGTGTGTGTAGATATATATCCTGAATGCTGCCCTCCTGAATATATAGCCTTCCTTTATTGGTTTGATAAATAAGTCAAGGTGGTGAACATATCTAGCACACTGTCCTCCTCCTATTTTTTATTCAAGTTCTGTAGCCGCCCACCTCAGTAAATGGTAGGCTTACAATTCAAAAAATACATTATGGCTAAAAATACTAAAAACATTTAAAACAATAAAAACATTAAAAACATCCAAATCCAATAGCTATAGGAGAAAGATACTTGGCCTGTTAGCAGCAGAGCCAGGAAAAGGACATAGTCAATCCGCTTTTTTGCCTCAGTCTCCTGATGATTGGCCCAAAGTCACTCACCTGCCTTTCGTGCTTTGGTGTGACTAGAACTTTTAGCCTCCTGGTTTCCAGCCTGGTATCTTTATTACTAGACCAAACTGGCTCTCTGATTTGAAGGAACTTGGAGAAATAGACAATAGGAGTTAAAATAAGCACCAGGACCCCTTGGCCAACTTGGGACTGGATGCCTGTCTCCCAGTTACAGCCCTGCTGCTTGGACAGGGCTGCCTTCAGCTCCTGATCTCACTTGTACCCTGTAACTGTTGGCTACCATGTCAGAAGGATGAGTAAACAGCTGTGCAATGAGAAGTATTTTATTGGGGGATGCTGATACTCGAAATATCAAGCTAGCAGCAGAAGCAGCAACCTTTCAAGTGGGCTTGGAAAGCATCCAATGAGGAAAACAAAATAGTTAGCCACCCCCAGCTGTTCCAAACTGGACTGGAAGGAGCCAGGGCACATTACGGAAAGGTTAAAAATACGTTCAGATGGGTCTCCTGATCAGGCAAGGAGGCAGATCAAGAAAGATGCAAAGAACAATATTTCTCTTGGAGCCTCCTGGCTCTTCTGAAAGACCGGACAGCAAAGGAGCCATAAGACCGGAAGGTGCCCTTCCCTCTTCCAACTGAGTGCTACCTCAGAATAAGAGGGGAGGGTTTCAAATCATCAAGCCTTGGGGAGCTTAGATTTAAATCCCTGTCCTGCAGTGAAACTCGCTGGATATCCTGCCTAATGAAACACCCCCACCTTCCACCCCCAATTACTGTTTCCCACCGGGGAAAGAGAAAGAATCCAGAAACAGAAACCCCCAAAGCTGGACCAGAGAAATCTAGCCTTCCTGATTGGCTTTCCATGGTAGAATGAGGACACCCCTCTTTGAGAAGTCCATAGCTGGCCATGAAAGCAAAGGCCCTGCCTATCCTTGGTGCTCTGTGCCCAACCATGGCTTGTTTTCCTTTCTTACAAAGCTGTAACCATCATTTCTTGGGTCAAATCCCACATTCATTAAATATTATTCACAGAATAATATTTCTCCTGTCTTAGATTTCCTAGTCATTTTGCTATTCTATTATTATAGCAGACAGAAAAAAGCAGGAGAACTTCTCTGAAATCCCCACTTCAAAAGTCAGTTTGTCACTCCCTTCTCCCGAGGATTTAGGAAAAGCAAAAGGAAAAAAAGTGGCTTTGGTCCCTGGCAGTAATGAAGTGGACTGGTCTAAAATTATGGGTACCACCCAGGAAGAGCCCAACTGCTGAAGCAGCCAAACAGAGCCTTCCCAAGAAGTTCACTCTTCTGTTATTTTCCAAGAGTTTAGCCTCTTTGGATGAATAGCACATTAAAAAGTTTCCGAAGAGATAGTGTCACAGAGCGAAGCAGGGACATGAAGAGAGGACTGAGTGTCAGGAGTTCCGAAGAACTCTCCTGTGCATGGACTAGAAAGGAATCCAAGCTGTGCCACACCAAGACAAGGATCACAGCAGATAATGCAGTACTGCATTTCATGGCCTAAATGCATAAAGTCAACATCTCATTCCTGAAGGTGACTTCCCCTGCATCATGGTTGCTGGAGGGATGGAATCAGACTACATCCTTTGGATGTAGGCACTGAGTAAACAAAAGGAATTGAAGAGGTCTGTTTGAGACAAAGTTGGTGAGTCACTTTCTTGGAGCAGACAGACACACCGCAGCTGCCAGGATTTCCTTTTGGAGACTGGAAGGGCTGTGTCCAGAAATCAGTGGAATACTTTTCCCAAAGGTAGTAATAGCAATATGAAAGTTAGCATAGGAATGGAATGTGAGAAGGTTCACAATGCCCATAGTCACAAGATTGTATTCAGCTGGACAAAGCATATCTAGGTTCAAGCAGTTATTTCCAAGATTCCGAAACAGGCTGAGAGGAGGCTAAAATGACTGGTAGAAGGATAGACCTTCAAAATTTAAACCTGGTCATTTAAGTATTCAAACACTTTACAAAAGCTTTATAAATAATAAAACCAAGGCAGATGAATAAAAAAACAGGGAAATTATAGGGAACACCATTATCTGAAAGCCAATCACGGCAGAGTTTCAAAACCAGCTCCTTGCCCAATCTATGGTCACTAGCTATGGTCATTCCTATCTTCAAATAGGGGAACTATTGAAAATAGGAAATTTTCAATGTTGAAAATTACAGACCGATCTCATTGTATTGTGTCACCTGCAAAGTCATGGAATCAATCATAAACCAATCCATTACCTTCTACTTAGAGTCAAACAAGCTACTCTCTAACAAGCAGTTTGGTTTCAGAAAAAAATTGTCCTGTAATCTACAACTCCTACACTGCAGAAGCAATTGGACTACACAATTTGACCGGGGTAAAGCAATAGATGCAATTTACATAGACTTCTTCAAATCCTTTGATTCAGTGGTACACTTTTAAAACTACGCTCTTATGACATTTCTGGATCACTGCACAAATGGATAGCTGCATTCATGTCAAACAGGCAACAAGTAGTCAAAATAAAGAGCTATGAAACCCTGCTCCAGTTAACAGTGGTGTCCTCCAAGGCAGGGTTCTAGGACCAACACTCTTTATACTTTACACAAACGATCTTTGCGGCCATATTAAAAGCAGCTGCATTCTCTTCGCTGATGATGTAAAACTATTCAACACCATTCACAATGCTGCTAGCCTACAAAGAGACATTGACTATGTGTCAGATTGGTCAAACAAGTGGCAACTCCAAATCTCAACCAACAAATGCTCTGTCTTACACATTCACAAAAAAATAAAAATAAAATCAAAACACAAAATACAAGCTGGGTGGATACAGCCTCGTAGACGACCCTCACTCTGTCAAGGACGTTAGAATACTCATTTCAAAAGTTCTATGCACTAGAGCTCACTGTAACAGCATTGTCAAAAAGGCATTAAGAGTTGTTAACTTAATTAATCTAATTGCAAAGCTTCTTGTCTGGTACCATTGAACTGCAAACCAGGGTATACAAAACCTTTGCCAGACGAATTCTTGAATACAGCTTGTCTGCCTGGAATCCACACTGTATATTAGACATTAATACAATTGAACGAGTTGGGAGGTATTTCACAAGAACAGTACTCCACTCCTCCTCTAGAAATAGAATACCTTATGCCACCAGGCTTGAAATTTTGGGCCTGGACAACCTAGAACAGTGATGGCTAACCTTTTTGCCATTGCATGCCAAAAGTGGGGGATGCCCAGGATCCCCAATATTTATTTGAATCAGAGCATAGCCACCATGTATGAAAGAAGGTACCTTGTTGCTGTCCACATTTCCAGCAGTTTGGTTGTAGGTTTGGGTATATTTTTGCTAACCTGGTGGGTGCTAGATGCCAGTGGTAAAAGATTTTAAATTTGTTCTCTTTGTATTTTACTGATTTAGTTAATTTATAATTTCTGTTCCAAGTTGTTTCCCAATCTTCTAATTCAATGTTATGTCCAATGTTTTTTACCCATGCTATCATATTTCCTTTAACTATATTCTCAGCTCTGTCAAATTCCAATAAGTAATTATAAATTTTGGTTACTAATTTTTCATCTGTGCCTGTTAGTATTTTATCCAATTGTTTTGATGAGTTTATAATTCCATAATCATTTTTGTCTTTTATGTATCACGATTTTAATTGTAGGTTTGGCCACCAATCTATTTTTATTCCCTCTGTTTCTAGTTCTTCCCTACTTTTTAGATTTCCATGGACATCTAAAATTTGATTATATTTGGCCATTCTATTTATATCCAATAGGTTGGGATGAATCATGGCTTCTATAGGTGAAACCCAATTTAGTATTTTTATATAGTGTTTTCCCCTAATTTTGTGCCAAATTTGCATTACCGCTTGCTGTATTTTATGTTGAAAGAAATATGAATGAGATTTGTTCTCTTTATCCCATAGGAAGGCATGCCATCCTTTTTGTAGATCTTGTCCTTTTAGAAGAAGGAGTCTTTAATTTGTCAGATTTATCCATTCTTTCGCCCAAACTTGCTGCTTTGTAGTAAATTTCTTTGTACTATTTCTCCATATTTTTCTATTTCCTGTATCAGAATGGGTCCAGTCTCTTATGGGTCTTCCAAAAAGAATACTAGGTTGTCTGCAAATGCCTTCAATTTATATTCCTCTCCCCTAATTTTGGTTCTGATTTCTGGATTTATTCTAATTTTCCTTGTGCTGTAATAAGAAGCAGAGGGGAGAGTGGGCATCCCTGACAGGCTCCTCTTTTTCTGTCAAATGTTTTTGTTATTTCCCCATTTATTATTATGTTTGCCTTTGGGAGAATAGATTGTTTTAAAAGTCTCTGGGACCGGAATGCACATTTTCAGAAAGAGAAACAAAGTCTCACCCGAATCCAGTCTGCTGTCAAAATCTGTTTTTTTTCTCTGACTCCATACACCCACTGTCTGTGGCAAACGGCAAGCCTGCCATTTGCCTTTCTTCCATGGCTCCTAGGGTTGTTTTGGGTTTTTCGAGATTACCATCATCTTGTGTCCCCCAAAGATTCACCCCTTCAGTGCTCACCTCTTCAGGGTGGCATTCAGCCTTCCAGGGCCCACCAGCAGGAGAAAAACAGGCCCATCGGACTAGTGTTATCCCCTTAGGTCCCTCTGCAGTGATGGCCCAGAACTGCTCTCCCACAGCCTACGTCTTGAAAACATAGAAACGTGGGATGGACAGCATTACCCACAAAAGGATTCATAACTGGCTGACAAACCACACTTGATATATAGTCCTCAAGAGAACTATAGTACATTTACTGAAGTGGGGTACCCCAAGCTGATTTTTAGGCCCAGTACTCTTCAACATTTCTATAAACAATTTAGATGGCATAAAAGAGGAACTCGTCAAATTTTCTGATGACATCAAGGTGGGAGGAATAGGCAACACTTTAGAAGATAGGCCCAAAAGCCAGAAAGATCTTGGCTGATTTGAATACTGAACCCTAGCCAACAAAATGTAATTCAGTGATGAGACAAACTTGGATAAGAAAAACTAAATGCATAAGAGTAACAAGGTGGCTCAACAGCAATAATTGTGAGAGGGATCAAAGTGTCAGTGTTACAGAAAACTTCTTCCTACAATTAAAAACTCTGAGGCAAGGTTTATCTCAAAGTTCCATTTATTAGAGCAGGTATACAGGCACAACTTGAAAAAACCAGTGTCAGGTTTTTCCCAGTAAATCAAACTCCCCAAAACCATCCCCATGGATCACATGCTCCAATCACCATCCATCCCATCTGGAGACAGCACTCCAACCACTCCTTCTCCAGATGCCTCTTGTCATGACCTTGACTGATGGAAATAATTTCTATTGTCTCTAATATCAACTCCTCTACTCAATGCCCCCTCCTACTTTCCCACACAGGAGAATAGGGCAACTTGTAAGCTTCCAGCCTAATATGGCTTCCAAAGCTGACACCTACTAGACAACCACCTAAGTATGTCCCTGCTGTATGTTGTAACTGCCAAAAAAGGCAATTAAATCCTGGGCTCCATCAACAGAGGGATAGCATCAAGATCATAAGAACTAAGGTATTAATAGTGCTATATACTGCTTTGGTAAGACCACACTTGGAATACAGCATCCAGTTCTAGTGACCAGGGTAGGAAAAGATGTTGAGACTCTAGATTGCAGAAAAGAGCAGCAAAAATTATTAGGGGTCTGGAGGCTAATACATATGAAAGGTTGCAAGAATTGGTCTGGTCTAGCAAAAAGAAGGACTAGGTGACATGATAGCCGTCTTCTGTTTGAAGGCTGTCACAGAAAGGAGGCAGTCAACCTATTCTCCAAAACATCTGAGGACAGGACAAGAAGTGATGGATAAAAACTTATGAAAGAGAAATTCAACCTAGAACTAAAGAGAAATTTCCTGACAGTGAGAACAATTAATCAGTGGAACAGCTTAAGAAGTTGTGGGTGATCCATCACTGGAAGGTTTTAAGAAGAGATTGGATAACAATTTGTCCAGAATGGTTTAGGGTCTCGAGCATGGGATTGGACTAGTTACAGGGGTCTGCAACCTTAAATATTCAAAGGGCCATTTGGACCCGTTTCCCACAGAAAATAAATCACCGGGAGCCACAAAACCTCAGTGGCCATGACCAACTCGATGTCATTCACTCTTACCCAATCACATAGGCACCACCACCCAGTCATGCTGACCCAGGTTTTATGGCTCCTGGTGGGGTTTTTTCTGTGGGAAACAGATATATCTCTGTCTCTCTCCCTCTCTGTCTCTCTCCCTTTCCTTCTGTCTGTCTGTCTGTCCGTGCCTCCGTACGTGCGGCCATTTTCAAAAACAGGCGAGGGTGGTTGTTGTTTTTGGCTGATATTGTTCTTTCTTCTTCTTTGCATGCTTTTTACCATATTTAAATCAAGAGTCATTTCAGGTTCCCAGATAAATGAAGCTCTCTCATTCCCCTGCTGTGGCTCCCTGTCGGCTGATCCTATCACTGGCTGGCCACAAACCACACCCTTCCCTCCCAGTCACTCCTCGCCCATCCTGAGAAAGTAAGGTTGACGGTGGTTGATGGAGACTCACTCCATATTCCAGAGTGGGAGTGAAGGATCCCTGTACTTGCAATATCTTGCAGGCATTTCTTCTGGCCATTGTTGAGAGATGCAAGACTTGCTCTCCACCCCAAGATACTGGCTCAGCCTGGCTGCGGTCAACACCACTGCTGTTGCCAACCCCATAGCCTGCCCACTGCTCTCATAGTGCCTTGCACAGTACAGTTAAATTTAGTGGGCTTCACATTTATTTGTTTGTTTGTTTGTTTGTTTGTTTGTTTGTTTGTTTGTTTGTTTGTTTGTTTGTTTGTTTGTTTGTTTG
>JANHFP010001790.1:50719-62952 GCA_032468135.1 Calamaria suluensis | reverse complement strand
TCGGCAACCAGCTCACCAGAAAAGTAAAAGTCGTTTCCTCTGCTCTCCGCTCTCACTTTCTGCTTCGGCATGTTGCGCTTCGCCGCCACCACTGCTGCGACGCCATGACTGTAGGTCTGGTGTCTCCGCGTCCCTCGGAGCCTTGGGCAAAGCCGGGGACTGGCCCCCCACAGTCAATCTCGCCCTGGGGGGCACCCGGCAGCCGCCCCTCCGGCAGGTGGGCTCTGAGAGCCCCCCTGTGCCCCCCTGGGGGGGCCCTCCGAAGACCAAGCGGGAGAGCGAAGTCTCGCTACTCCCGATCGCGGCAGAGGCGGAAGCGGAAGTTTTCAAACACCAACTCTCTTTTCAGATCTACCACCATATTTGTATGAACTTCAACTTTGGATTTTGGCTTGGCCATTCCAAAATATTTGAATTTGCTCTATTTGACTTTCTTGCAGACTCAATGGTATTTCTTGCAGATATTCTTGTGCACCATTGTTGCTATTTTGCTGTTGTTTGTAGCCAGTCTGAGTGATCTACCTGCAGCAGCTAATCACTGTTTCTTCAGCTTCTTTGCAGAGGTGGCACTTGCTGTCTGTTGCTTTCTTCTCAATTCTGGATGTGAAACATTTATGCTTACAGATTGGTCTTGTGCAGCTAATTAATCCCTCTGTCTCTTTCTTCAACTTTCTGCTTTTAGCCATTACCAGATTTTGTTGTTATCTGCTTTGCCTGCTAGTTGTTGCTGTTGTTGTTGTTGTGTATATGCTGGTCATGTAATATTTTGCCTTGTCATGTTTCATTTGGTCTTTCCTGTAGGGCAGTTTGCTCTCTCTAGTACTCAGTAAGCCTTCAATGGGGTACTGGTTCAGTGCATTTCCTTCAATGTCCTTCAGATATTCTTTTTTTCTTTTTCAACTGTCTGGTGTACCTGCAACATTCCATGCCCACCAAGCTCCTTCATAAGTGTAGTCTGTCAATGTTGCTGAGTGGATGATTTTTCTGATCTTCCTATCCAAGACTTTTGCTTAAATCCTGTCCACTATACCAGCGGTGTATCTAATGACCAGGATTGTCCAGGTGTTAATTACTTCGATGGCATTTCCTGCAGTGAATTTGGGCTTTAAGACCTTCTTCACTCTTGATTCTCTGTCTTCACTTTTAACCTTCCTCTTGAATTCAGTGGGCTTGATGATATCAGCTTGAAGGATGCCCAGGTATTTGTAGCAAACTGTCTTCATTCAGACTTTGGATGCTATTTCCATAGGGTATTTTGAGTCCTTCAATTTTTAATATTTTTACTGTTTTACCTGCTAATGATAAGTGTGGCACATTTGTCCAGCCCAAACTCCATTGCAATATCTCAGCTATATATATAAATATCCAGAAAGTGATGATCAGTATTTCCATTTCAGATGGTATTTTTCTATACAGCTTCAGATTGTCCAGGTAAAAAGAAGATGGGATAACCTGTCAGATATTTTTGATATTCATAGCCATGGCCTGCCTTGCTCAGTGTAATATGAAGCACCAGTACCCTTCTTAGTGCGCAATGGTTTTCAGCTTAATATCATCCCATGAACCCCATGAAAGATATCCAGTACATTTCTGATGGTAGAATTATGAAGGCTGATTTTAGTCAAAGAGAGACCCACAGATCCCTGGATGTTGTTCAGTATTATTATTTTTTTAGATTTCCTGGCACAGTTATGTGACCAAGCATATCATGCCTCTTAGATCTGTGCAGTGAGAACTTCACTGTGGTGAAGTCTGTTTTATGAGCTTGATGCAAAGTAGAATGACTGTTTAATGAAACAACTGGCCCCAGTTATCCTTTCAATTAGATTGAACGGGAGGAGAGTTTTACTCCCTCACTGGCATATGCAAAAATTCAAACCATCTGCCAGGAGGCAAATACTTTTCCACAACCACAATTATTCTAACAACTAGCTTCACTTTGAGGATGTTGTAGAATAGGGGTGTCAAATTCGCAGCATCACGTTGTCGTCACGTGACGTATCATGACTTCCCCCTCCTTCGCTAAACCGGGGTTAGGTGTGGCCAGCTTGTGACACATCCAACCCACTCACTGTATGTTTTGACACCCCTGTCATAGAAGAAAAGAAACTGGGGAGCAGATATGATGGGCTGCTCACAGACAGTGACCCTTTCCTTTTAAAGGTTTCTTATACCTTAGAGTGGAGGGTGCCGTATCTTCTGCTGGCGTCTTCCAGTTTGCTCTTCACTAGTGTGCTGGTGGCTAACACCTCTGGGCTCAGCTCCCCTCCACTTGCAGCAGCCACCACCTTCTCAGCATCCAACACTTTCTGCCCTGACATGGTGACAAAGCGCAAGTCCCCTTTGTGGGAAATCACATCTTCAGAGAAGCTGCTCTGCTGGAGGAGCACAGGCTGAAGGGACTCAAGGCTGCCCTTCCCTGCACTCATCTTCTCCAAGTCTTGCTCGGCCTGTTCCAGCCAGGCTGCAAAGTCTTGGTGGTCCCGCAAAAACTTCTGCAGCTCATCCCGGAGCGCCTGCGCTTCTTTGAGCTGCCCCTCTGTCTGAGACAGGGAAGCAGCATACTGGTCCTTCAGCTCTTCTAGCCTTCTTTGCAGATTCTGCTTCTCTTCCAGTGTAAGATTGTGGTTTTGTTTGTCCAGGAAATCCTGGGCTGACTGGGTGGCTAGAATGATGTCTTGCTGGTGAGAAAGGAGCTCTTGGTGATGGACCTGGAAAGAAAACATAAAACACCAAACATCAAACATCAAAAGTATATCAAAACCAAACCACCAATCAGAAATCCATAGCCAGACCCTGCAGGCCAGGAAGAGACATCTCTGGTTCTTATAGTTGTCCCAGGTTTGATTCATTTCTTTCCAAGGGAAAGAAGAGGGAGCCCAAGATTGCTCTTGCTCTATACTTGTTATATGCCGTTTTCTTCCCCCCCCCAAAAAAAATAAGACCTCCCCTGATCATGAGCCCAATCGGGACTTTTGGGCACTTGGCAATAAGGCCAAGCACTTATTTCAGGGTTCAACAGAATATAAGGTAGGGCCTTGTTTTCAGGGAAACATGGTATATACACACAGGAATGCGTCCATCGCTGCTTCTAAACAACATGGAATGCCTCCTAGTGGAATGTGATACAAACAAACAGTGGATGCTAATCAATCTCTCTGATAGAAAGGGGATCCTGATCGGTTGCCCCACTGATGTCAGCAGGGACACTTGGAGGCAAACTTCACAATCACCTGAGTAAATAGATGATCTGGAATTGGAGGATTCCCAAGACTCTCTACTAGTCCAGACAACGGCAGCACTTTGACCTGTGTTAAAGAATGAACTGAAAGCCAAAGATGGGCACTATGAAATGGCCGAGATGGAACCCTGCCTCTCTGCCTTGAGCTTAAGTAATGGTGATGCTGCAATTGATCCATTATTCTCAGAGAAGCTCCCAGGCCAGAATAACAGGGAGGAAGAAGTGTGCTTTGAGAATGCGGGGTGAGCAGAATAAACTTGGCTTTATGCCTGGAAATTTGTCTTGGCAACTATCAAAAGACAGCTTCAAGGATTACCCCTCCTGTGGATCTTGGAGGGAAATTCTCTTTGGTGGTCTCACTGAATGTATTCTTGGAAGTGAATCTTTGAAGAAAAGGAAAAAAAAGATAAACTGGAAAATTGGATCTACCCGAGCTACGGAAATTTGGACAGTGCTTTATCTGTGACTACCTATATCTACCTGTTCAGCTTTATAGCAAACTTGGATTAAAATTCTATTGACTGTTTGGAGTACATATTTGGTGAAATTTAATTTGGACAATGCCCTCAAAAGGAGCTAAAAAACCTGCTTCTGTGTCGGCTTCGACAACAGCTAGTCCGGCCACTCAGAAGTCCATGGCAGCATTTCTACAACAAGAGAAGGCTAGGCCAGCTTCAAAGGATACCCAGACAATACTACAAGCAATTGAAGAGATGAAACAAGAACAATAGTTCATGAAACAAGGACTGACTGACTGCCATGGACTTGAAGGAAGACATGAAAAAAGACTTTGTGGAAGTTAAACAAGAATTAAGAAATGTACGATAAACTGCAACAGAAAATAAACAAATAATAGGGAAGATAGAGGAAAGATCAGACAAGGCAGATCAAAAGATAGAAATTTTACAAAAGGATAATCAGAAGTTAGAGAATATGATAGGGAGCATGGAATTGGAGAGATTATCCTGCTTTTTGAGATTCCAAAATGTGATTGAGGAAACGGGGGAGGATCTAAAAGAAATTATGAGTCAAATTTTAGCAGAATTTATTGGAGTGGAAAAAGATCAAATGTGGTGGGATATTGATCAAATATATGGAGTAAATTCGAGTTATGTGAGAACACACAATGTCCCAAGAGAAATTCATATAAAATTTCTCAGAAGATTCACAAGAGATGAGATACTGAGAGTGCTAAGGTGCCAACCTCTGAGATATAGGGGAAGGAACTTGCAGTGCTTATGCAGATTCCAAAAAAAATAAGGGAAACCAGATGTAAAAATCATTTTTAACAAAAAAACCTGTTTGCCAAAGGAATTATGTTTAGGCAGCTGATGCCTGAAGCTGTGTTGGTATTTTTGGAGGAAAAAAGATTTACATTAAATATACTAGTGAAGCGGAAGCTTTCTATAAAGAAAATAGCAGCCTTCTAGAAGGAGAGGAGTTGGGGACCAGAGGGAAGGGTGATGAAGGAAAATCAATAGAGAAGGAGAAAGAGGAGACTCGGCAGCTTGTTCCCAGGGATTTGGGGGGGGGATGTCATCCAGAAAGTTGAGATTGCAAGATAAAAACTAATTGTAAGAATCGGTGCTTGGTAAGATGTGAAAGAGATATTTTGGAACTGAAAATTAATTAAAAGGTTGTAATGTATACTCTAAGTACTGGAGCAGGAATAGTCCTGCTGGGGGGTCAAAATAACATTAAAATGTAAGGAACATAAGATATGGAGATATATGTACACTTCATATTTTATAATAGACCATGTAATCAAAAATAACAAGTTGTTGAATTAAAATGGAAACACAACCTTCCCCATATCCACTACCTTTTCCTCTACCCTATGAAAATCAATAAAAATGTTTTATTTTAAAAAAGAGAGAATGCTCTGGGACAGTATGTCCAATTATGGGACTCCCACACAACCTAGAGATTTACTTTTGTTTTCTAGAAAAGGGCTAGGATGCATTCCTTGTTAGGATTAGAGCCAAGGCATCGAAAATCTATACCGGAGGCGTCAAACCCAAGGCCCGGGGTCCGGATCCGGCCTGCAGCCCCGTGGCTGCCCTGGAAACAGTGAAGGACTGGTCTGCGGTGCTTCTGCCAGTGAAAACGGAGCTTGGGAGGGCCATAGATGACCCTCCTGAGACCTATTTTTACTGACAGAGGGTTGCAGGAGGCCGTCGCAGCCAAAAATGCAGCTCAGGAGCCTATTTCCGCTGGCAGAGCGCTCGAGTCAACACAGGTGCCCCCAACACAAGTGATGTTGAGCTGGCCACGCTCCCTGCCCCCCACCCACGGAAGATCAAACACAATCCTGATGTGGCCCTCAATGAAATCGAGTTTGACACCCCTGATATACAGAGACTGAGTCTGGGAGGCTCAGACTAAAACTGAAGTGACACAAATTGATTCATAGCCAAGTCAGGATGTTACTCAGCAAATAGATGCACCAACCTTCAAACTCGTGTAGTGCAAATCAAGATTCTCTTCCACCATTTCCAACAAATGGCCATCAGGAGCATCTTGGACTCTTCTATCATCTTTTCCCACCGGCCACAATTTACCTTCAGGGACCCCACTGCACTTCTTCACCGATGCCACCCAGTGCAGAAGGGATTCAATCTTACTCCGATTCTCTTCAAAGTCTTTAATCACTCTAACCTGGGAACAAATTTTCGAGAGGAGAAACAAAGTAGATATGAATAAACTGTTGTAGCTGGAGTGGTTGCTTTGAACAGGCCGGGCAGCAAGGATAAAGCAGGAATCCCTTCCTCGAGCACCACCTGCCATAATAGTTTTGACAGACTCTGCAACCATCAACTGACATATATCTATATAATTGCATCCCCTCTTAAAATCTGGTGGCTGAACCAGATGTAGAGATGGAGGAGAGACCACCCAGTCCAATCTCCTACTCAGTGCAGAACCCACCATGGCCACCATGGGATCATCTGGCAATTAAAGGGCTGGAATTAAGCAGTCTGTAGTACTGCCTTACCTTTTCTGTCTGTTGTTGCATCACAGAGCTGACGGCACTTTCAAGCTCCTTCTGGGCAGCCTCCACCCTTTCCTGCAGAGACAAATGCTGCCCCTGAGCCTGGCGGAGCTTTTCTTGCAGGGATTCCAGCTCTCCAAGGGGCAGTTTGGTCCTGTTTTCCTCCAGAAAGTCCTCTGTCGCCTTCACGACACTTGTGAAGGAAGCAGTCCGGCTGTGCAGGCTCCGACGCAAGTCCTGGAGAACAACAAGCAAGCCCTCCTACAAATGTCTAGGAATTGACTCTCAAGGCTGGCATTATAACTCTCTTCCAATCTCCTTTCCCAACAGATTCTGTCAAAATGATCCCTTGAGCCACCCATTAAAAACTTATCCAAACTTACCATTATTTTACATTTTGATTTTATTTATTTATTCAACCCACTATCCTTCAGCCCCCTTTGCCTACAGAATGGTTCCTGCATATCTCCACTAAGGCCATCTTCCTTGTGCTCTAAAACAGCGTTTCTCAATTTTGGCAACTTCAACATGTGTGAATTTTAACTGCTGGCTGGGGAATTCTGGGTGATGAAGTCCCTCATCTTAAAGTTGCCAAGGTTGACAAATATGCCTAAAGTCTTGATGGTCCCCACATGGAGAGGCTGATGGGAGAGGGAAGCCAGAGGGTGGCACAAAGGCCCTCCCAGCAGGCCTGCCGGGCACCAGGAAAAGGTCCTGCCTTTCACCCCAGGATATTCTGGAGGCCTCATGCTTACGGTCACATCTTTCTGGCTGTGTTCCAGGACAGAGAGGTCTTCTCCCGACGCCCCTGCTGTGGCTGCTTGGGAACCCTGCAGCCGGGCCTCCGCCTGATCCATCCAGGTGCACATCTCCTGCAGCTTGTGGTCTCGTATGGCTTGTTGTTCTTGCAGCGTCTATATGGCAAGAGGGAGTTTTTTAAAAATGAAGCAGGAGTTTGTTAAGGCAGTTAAACAAATAAAAAACAAATACGATCAGAGAAAATGTAACACAGAGAAACAGAAGTTGATGGAGGACAAGAGGTCTGTCTCTTGCTCTCTCTTGCTCACCTGCACCTTTCCTCTTCCATGTCAATTTTACAAGTATGACTCAACTCATACTGTAGGAGGGAAGAAACGGATGAAGGGAATCAGATGTTTGTCACTAGCCTAAGAAAATACCTGTCAATTTTTGTTTGCAGTCTTGAGGGGGGAAAAGGCCATGCACAATAACTTTGCACGAGTGCAATGACCTACAAGAGGTCATTCCTGAGAGCCCATGTGTGTAGGAGGGGTGTGTGTGTGTTTGGGTGTGTGAAGGAGAGCAAGACAGAGAGAGATTCCACACAAACAGATGCCTTTTGGCCAGCCTTCCCCAACTAGTGGTTTCCAGTGGTGTTGGACTTCAACTCAGACCAGACAGACAGGCTGGAGGTTGTGGGAGTTGAGGTCTAGCACACTTGGAAGGTGCTGCGTTGGGGGAGGCTGCTCTGGGCACAGAGTAACTTCAAGGTGATTGAGCATGATGTGTGACCCTGGACCATCCTTCTGTCAATGCTTGGTCCCTTCTGATCCTTGGGCCAAATGAGTTGTCCTGCTTTCTCTGGCAGTCTTAAGCCAAGCAACAGAAGCAGTTTGAGAAGGGGAGTAAGAGAAGCTCTCCTCAAAAGTGCTCCTCGGCAGTGTAAGGAGATCTTCTGCATTAGGGATGAGACACATTCAATCTGAAAAGGCAAAGCACATTGGTTAATACACACAGAGACAAGAGGCAGAACAGCACAGTGGGACAGAGACCACTGTTAAACAAAACTCCCATTCCCTCAACAGGGGAGGTGGGTGTCCAGAAGCCTGGAGGAAGGTGGACAGCCCAAGGAGAAGGAGTCAAGGTCCGAGGAGGCTGGGCTGAAACCCAGAAGCTCCTTTGGGGTCAAAATTAGAGCTGAAAAGAGGTTTTGATCACCTGAGCAGGGAAAGATTCCCTCTTCCCTCTCCAACTGCAGCCTTTGCAAAAGTTACCTTCTCCCTCAGATCAGGAATTCTCCCCCACCACATCCCCTGCATGCACGTATGCATGCGCGCACACACGCACATGCTCACACACGCACACACCGCAATTAATTTAAAAACATAACCATCCCTGCCCTGCTTCTCTTTAGCAAGGAGAGGAACCCAGTTATCTGTGTCCCCAAGAAAACAGGGATGTTGGCGCACTGGAATTAAAGTTTTCAGAAAACATCTGAGGATCCATGCCTCAGATAAGAAAAAAATAGTTATTTCCATAACTATTGCTGGGTTAATTTCAATAAAGTATTTTCTATTGGAGATTTATGTCTAAGCAATAATTGCACTACAATCATTTAGTGAATTTTGGTACACTGAATTTTAAATTATTTCAGTGCATAAATTATTCAGTAGAGAAAACTCAAAAATGTGCATTTGGAGCAAAATCCAATATTTTAACTGGAAGAAATCTTTTCCAATGATCTGCTCTCAAAATCCATAAAGTGCCCACCAACCTGAAAGGTTGGGGGACACCTAATCTAGGTTGGCTACCTTGAAGGACCATTTCATATGTAATAAATTGGAGAGCTTATGCTAATGTACATTATGTACAAATTCCACCACATTTGAGTGACAGCCCAAAGAGTGACTGTTACACTCATGCTTTTGCATTTTGGAATAACAGAATAATAGAATTGGAAGGGTCCTTGAAGATCTTCTAATCCAAAAGAACTAAGTGCAGGCTATTCAACCAAAATGAAATGGGAGACAGATTTATTTGTATGTGTTTGAAAGCCAACCTAAATGACAGCAAGGGGAAACCAATGACAGAGTAACAGCATTAATGTTACTTGGGGGGAGGAGGGGGGCTAGCAGGAAATTGTGATAGCCCCAAAAGAGGTATAAAACTTGCTAGTTTTCATCTATTGATTTCAGACTATTCAGATTGGCAGCATAACAAGAGAGTATTGATTTTAGTTCCTTTATATTTTTGAACTGGGGATGACCCTGTCCATCTGTCCTTGCCACAGGGTCACGAGAGGGCCAAAGTTTCAGAAAAGCATCCATATCTTTTTTTGATCAGCCAGACAACAGGTAAGAAATTCAGGGAGAAAGTGTTGCAAAAAATGGGGCCACCATTGAGCATGGCCATTACCTCCTCTGCACCCCAAGAACCTGATGATAAAGAGGTGCCCTCCATAGCACTTCTCTGCCAGTCCAGACTGATGGGTTGACTTTGTTCTTGGATACAGAATGGAGTAATGGAGCTGGGAGGGACTTTGGAGGCCTTCCAGTCCAACCCCCTGCTCAAGCAGGAGACCCCATGCCATTCTGGACAAATGACTGTTCAGTTTCTCCTTAAAAACCTCCACCCACAACCTCTGGTTAATCGTTCTCACTGTCCGGAAATTTATCCTTAATTCTAGGTTGGATCTCTCCTTCATAAGTTTCCATCTGTTGCTTCTTGTCCTGCCTTCTGGTGCTTTGGAGGATAGGTCGCCCCTCTCTTCTTTGTGACATCCCCTCAAGTATTGAAACACTGCTATCATCTCCTTCTTTTTACTAGACTAGACATACCCAATTCCTGCAACCGTCCTTCATATGTTTTAACCTCCAGTCTCTTGATCACCTTTGTTGTTCGTCTCTGTATACTTTCTAAGGTCTCCACATTGGTTTTGTATGATGATGAACAGAACTGTAGACAATATTCCAAGTGTGGTCTCACCAAGATAGCATAAAGTGGTACTAACACTTCTCGTGATCTTTATGTTATTGCTCCGTTGATGTTGCCTACAACTGCACTGGCATTTTGCAAAGACTCTGACTAATCTTGGGGTCACACTCTATCTGTTGTGACCTCCCTTGCCTCCTCTAGACCAGGGCTGTCAAACTCCTGGCCCATGGGCCAGATGTGTCCCCCGCTGGCCATGCCCATGCCTGATTTAGCGAAGAGGAAAAAAGTCCTGATACCTCATGTGATGCCACAATGACAATGTGAGTTTGATACCCCTGCTCTAGACATTCTGCTTGTCTTCCTTGCCCAAGACAGTTCTATCCATCAGCACTTCTTGATCAGCAGTGCCAAGAGAAGGAGTCCTTTTTGTCCTAAACTCATTCAACACTCTGAATGAGGCTACCCTAAAGGTTTTGCAAAGCCCAGCAGGAGCACCACTGCTTCGTCAAGAGTAAAAGCCAGACATGCGCATACAACCACAACCACACTGTTCCTTGTCAAGGACAAAGCAGCCCAGAAGAGGACAGTCCACCCCGCCATCTCCTCCATCAGCTGTACTAGCTGGAGACAGACCTGCAGGACCTCAGTGTGGGTGGTCACTCTCTCGGACAACTCCCGAAAAGACCTCTGCAGGTCATTCAGCAGCCTCAGCAACCGCCCGCTTTGCTCAGTGTTCAAGTCTTGCACATGCTCAGAAATGAAGAGCTGGATATTCAAGGCCATCTCATCAAGTTGAGCTTTAGTCTCTGTGAGGGGATTTGCCAGTTCCTGGCCATATCAAGAGAACAGAAAGAGAAACTGTTAGCAGGGCAAATTATTCTGAGGCTGGGCAGAAATTATTCAACTGGAAAAAAACCACATTACAGCATCATCTGAGCTTCGGTTCATTAGATTTCTTCTTGTTCTGAAAGTCAGCTTCTACTGTGTTCTGTCTCTGGTTTGTTGGACTCCAAGACTTTGTTTTCTCAGAAATCATCAAGGTAGTGCAAACCACAGGGCAGGGTCTTTCAGTGACATCATCCAGAGCTCAATTACATCAATTAGGATACATGTATCATGAATTAGCCTTGCCTCTTTTAGAGTACCACTGTATCTGCAAGTGCACTGCAAATGTATTTCCTGCCATAAGACTTAACATTTCAATGGCACAGTCCCGTATTCAAACCATATTTCAGTTGTGCCTAATTGAAAGCTAACTTCTTACAGCTTTCAATCCTTTCTCTGCCACCAGGAGAAAGAAAAAGAATCAGCAACCCTCTCTTTTACTCAAAGGAAACTAAGCCCGAACTGGCTGCATTGCTCTGGAACTATTTTCAGAGTTCAGGGAACTAAGCCATTTGGCTGGAACAGGGGACTCCCTCTTTTCATGAATGTCATACCATAAATGTCTCTGTCTCGGAGGGAAGGGGAACAAATCCCATCATCCATGATCAAATTCTTGAAAGGAAACTTTTTTTTAGTCGCCATATCAAGAGCCTGCAGAATTCATCACCATAGATTATTATTATTATTATTTATTCAATTTCTATATCGCCCCTCTCCTTACGGACTCGGGGCGGTGTACAGCCACAATTCATAAAACATAAATCAATCACAAAAATTAAAATCCATAGTAAACGACTAATGGCTCTAAAAATCACAAAAATTTAAAATCCATTTAATTTTTTTTATTTAAAACCCCCATTTAAAACCAAATTTAGAAACCCAATTAAAAAACTACCCCAGGCCGGCAAGTCGGCAAGATGGTTACAACCCAAACAAATCTCTGCAGATTATAATGGGTCCTCCTGGCCCAAAGCAATATTTATAAATGTAAATGCATGAATGATAAGTTGCTAGCCATCATTCGTCCATCCCTCACCCCCTCCCACTGACAGGCCAAAAACCCCAATTGCCACAAGTGGGGAGAGGTTCATCCAAGGGAGAAGACAGACCTGGAGAAGAACAAAGGAAACTGGCACAAAAAAACATAACTTTTTGCCTGGAAAGGCAGAGGGTAACAAGGATCAGAAAGGCAATTCTGGCCACTGGATGCCAGCAACCAAAAGCCTGTAATCTTCCCCTGAGAAGTATCTTCCCACCAGAACCGCCAAGGGCATTTAGGAGGCCAGTGCATGTCCCGTGTGATGCTAGAAGAGCCACGTGGCTTGGCTCCAAAAGCTGCCTTTAGCATATGGTGATATTTTGTGAGCTCAAAGAACTAACAGGAGAATGAATGAAGGTGGTGGTGGTGAAATGTCACATCCACCCCACCCACCCCATCCCCAA
>JANHFP010001790.1:37611-50619 GCA_032468135.1 Calamaria suluensis | reverse complement strand
CGGGGGGGGCCCTCCGAAGGCCGGGCGGGAGAGCGAAGTCGCTGCTCCCGGTCGCGGCAGAGGCGGAAGCGGAAGTCTATTTATTTTAATTCTTTTGTCCTGCCAGAAGATTAACATCCCCTCCGGCAATAACCATCTAAACTTAATTCCTTGTCTAAATAAATTTGTAGATAAAACCTGGTATTTGCGCCTAGTGTCTCTTATCTTTTTTGGTATATATTTAAGTATAGCAACTTCCCTGTCTCCATATTTTAGAGATTTTCCCCTCTGTGCCCCCAGGACCTCATCTTTTGGGGATCTCTTGAAAAATTTAACATGTATTTCCAGTGGGACATTGTGTATTTTAGCATAATTTGAATTAATCCTATAAACTTGGTCAATGTCCCACCAAATCTGGTCTTTCTCCCTTCCAATAAACGGAACCAACATTGTACTCATAATATCTTTAAGGTCTTCTTCTTTCTCTTCCTTAACATTTTGAAATCTTAAATACATCAATGACCTTTCCATTTCTAAAAAAGCAACCTGAAATTCCAGGTTAATTCTTTCTGAATTAATTTAATATCTTTCTCTACCCCATCCACCCTCCTTTCCGCCCCACCAACTCTTTGTTTGTTTTCTGCTACCATCTGTTGCACCATTTGTAATTGCTTTTTTAACAAATCAAAATCTTTCATTATGTTTTCTTTTATTTCTTTTAAATCATTTCTTAACTCCATATTGTCCATATTTAAAGCCGCTTGACTTCTAATTTGCCCATCCATCAGTTCCTCTAGCCCCAGGGACCTCAGTAAGGAAATTCCTCCAGACAGGCAGACAGTTTGCACAGCTGTTTGTTGATAAGATGACTAGCCTAGGCACAATGGCAAGTCTTAGTTGTTTTTATAAGAATGATATATGTTCTGTGGTCATCGCTCTTTCTGTGCTGGGAACTCTCGAAGGAAGATGATTCTAATCACCAAAAAAAAATCCAATTCCCAGGACTCAGGTTTCAGCTCAGCACTTTCTTCCCAGACCAGAGGAACCATGTCACACAGTCAGCCGAGTAAAAGTATTAATTTTCCAAAGTTTTAAGTTTTTTTAAAAAAAATCATAGTAGTCAATTACAGTTATACATATTCAGAATATTTCCAACAAGTATCCCCTTTTTTGCATCCAACGATGCTCCAAAGGGGAAATCGCCTATACCGCCGCCAACTTTCAGAGGGAAGGGGAAAATTCCCTTTCCCCTCTAAATCTCTTTCTCCCATCAGCAAAGTAAAATGTTTCAAAACTTTCTGCCTTGCTGAAGCAGCCATCCGACATCTGCCCAGTGAAAGTAAAAGCTCACCTCCGAATGCACAAGCTGCTTTTTCACTTTCGTTTATTTCTGCATGCTGTTCAGCTGGGAATGGTGGCCGATTGGATGGTGCCGAAATGAGGAGGAAGGTGCCACTTTGACACTGGGCAGCCAAGGGTGATTTGGGCTGGACATGGGGGGGGGGAATGCCACATCACGCGGATACAAAGGAAAAGGCCATGGGAGTGGGGAAAGGCCTACATGTCTCCCTTTTGGGATGGAGGTAGGACATTTGGCAGCAAACAAGAGAACCTTTCATTTAACGTAGCAGTAACAAAGGCAGAGGAGCCCAGGAGCCATTAATGAATTGGTTCCAGTCAGCCATATTTTTTCCCATTTCAAAATAAATCTCCTTTTTCTAACCAAAGGAGCTCCTTAATTTTCAAGTGTCAAGTTAGTGTGAGAAAGCATGTACGTATGTGTAATAGATTTATTTATAAATTTCATATAATTTAGACAATTGTCAAATGAGTATTGCCCACCTCACTTTCAGTATACATTTCCTTGAACCAATGCTATGTGTGAAAAGCAGAAGCAGTATTCTACTGCAGGAAGTATATTTTAACAGCCATTTCTTACTTTATGAACTACACTGCAGCAAGTTTTACTGCAAAGGGCCTCCAAAATCCACCTGACTTGGTTGGTTTCCAAATGCCCACTTTTGGTTTAGGGAAAAAAATTCCCAGATCAACCGCTCCGTGTCACGTGTGAAGAAAAGAAACACATGGAATAACCATCATCTTTCACTTTCACCTAGCCTTTTTCTAGAGAGTTTGAGTGCCAGAGGTGTCCTACATTTGATAAATGGTTCCCACCAGAAATGTGTTTGGCCCTTTAGGAAGGCAATACCTTTTCTGCTTCTGCTGCAGTGCGAAGGTTTAGCAGCCAAGAAGTCAGGACATCACTGACAGAGCCAAAAGACTTCAAAAGATTCTTGGCGTCCTTCTCCAGAGCCCTCAGTAATTGCTCGGGGACATCCTGAGGAGAGCTGGCCACAAGCCCTTCCACAGCTTCTAGCTCCTGATTCACAGGCGCTGACAGTTCCTTCAGTTCCCCATCCAAGGCCTAAGATGAAGAGGATGCTGTTAGCAAAGTGTTTTCCAAGTCTGGAATAAACCTCTCCCTGCCCGTTCCAGGCCACCCTAACCCTGCCCGAGTAGAAGACCCACAGCTAGGGTGATGGCTTCCCTGTCCAAGCATGAAGCTAAATTGGAGCCAAGCAGCTAAATTATATGAGCCACCCCTCAGGTTTGGCTTCCCACAAAGCTCCTCTTTCTATGGCTAAAGTGTCATTAAATGTAATTAGAGGAGGCTGGGCTTAAAGGAGTGCTTCTTAACTGAAGTATGCAAGAATCGGAAGGCACAATGTGGCTTTTATACCTTTCCCTTCACAACTTTTATTTTTGGAGAAGGGAGAAAAAAAGATGGTTACAAATACAGCACACTATAAATGTGCTCCAAGATTGTCCAGAGCCCAATCCAAAAACACAACAAGGCAGGAAGCCACTCCATTCTCCCAGCCTTATTCACCAAGTGCAGGACTCAGCCACGAGCAACTCCAAAGTCCATCATCTTTGTGATTAGCTATAGAGTCCACCCGTTTTCCACTCTTGGCCCAGTGGACATTAGGACTTAAGCACATGAAGGCAACTTGGGAAGCGAGAGAAGGGAGGAAAGACAGACAGACACAAAGAGCTGTTAACCATTTGGAAACTGAGGCAAGGAAACACTCCTGATCTGCCCAGTTCACTTGCTTTTGGCAGAACCATATTTTTCTAGTCCTAGACATATATCCCGAAGACCAGCAACTCCACCCAACTGGCAGAAGGGAGCAGGCTGCAAGGGGGAGTTGGAAAGGGCTTGGGGTCCACAGGGGAAATCTCCAGGGCTTGGAAGCTGCTAATTTGAGTCAAGGGATCCCTCCGTCCCTGGAATAGCAGAGTCTCTTCTCTAAGCTATAAGCTCTCAGGTCAAAGCTGCTTTACCTGGAGCAGCACTTGGCTTTCCTTAGGTTCCCTGTTGCCAGTCGCCCAGGAAGGAAGAATGAAAAGGAGGAATGAAAACGGAAACAGGGCATCCTGCTTTAACCAACCCAGTTTTGTGCTCACAGGAGCAGCTACAGGTCCAAACCCACATGGCTCCTAGTCCCAGCCTCAGCTGACCGCCTAGCTCTCCTCTGGGTGTCCTGCCTGCAGAGAGCCATGAAGGCATGGAGGAGCCTTTCCAAAACCAGAAAGGGCAAAGGCATTCCTTAAGCCCTGGGACAGAAGAAAGCACCTGGAAGGAGGGGGCTCAGGCTGGTTCCTCCACGACTCTCTGGTGTGTAAAGAGGGAGGGGAGGGAAAACGCAGGCAGGGTTGCCAAATCCTGTTACTGGAGCCTATAGTTCTAGCCACCCTGCGGAATCAGTTTCCTGATCCGGACAACCTCGTAAGGCTGGCACAGCTGTGTCCTCAAGCCGAGCAGGAACAAGGCCACGTGAGACATGGGCAGGCTTTTCCGAGGTCAGGGCCTGCTTCTCTTACCTCAGCCTGACAAAGCAGCTCCTGCACCGCTTGGGGCTTCAGCTCCGCCAGCTGAACCGTCTGCATGCGCATCTCAACGCTCCGCACTCTGGAGAGCAGCGCAACCAGCCTTTCATCATAGTTAAGGCAAAGCCATTTGCTGTGTGGAGCCTGGAAGAGCAGGAGACAAAGAGCATATACATGTACACTATTACTTCTTTCCAAAAAATACCCCAGGTTTCTTTTCTTCAAATCACACTTTTTAAGTTAACGATCATTTTTCAAAACTCTAGCAAACATTTCTCTGGAATGCCCTCATCTTCTTAGATCCTTTACCAAAAATGTTTAGAAATCCCCATCAAATTGATAATATTCCAACACTGTATTAAATTAGTTTTTGTATTCGACCATATGAAGTCCTGGCTAGGCTTTTAGCTGCAATATTGTTCAATTTAAATATTTTAGTGCAGATGTTACCATTTATGCTAGATAATTTAGAACACTGATTGTCTGTATACAACTTAGCTGCCCTCTGGATTTTGATCCAGACAGGAGGCAGCAAGTAAATACAATTAAATAAGTCATAAAATAAAGCAGCTTTAAAGCTGCCTAATTCTCAGCTTGACAGTTCAAGGAGAAGACTATGGGATTTGTTTCTGCAGTTTTCTTGGTGAGATTTCAGAAATGGTTTTCCATTGCCTGCTTCCCAGGGCTGAGAGGGAGGGACTGGCCCAAGGTCACCCATTTGTGCTGTAAGGCAGATCTAGAACTCAGCGTTCCCCAGTTTCGAGCCAGGTCCCTTCACCACTATATAAAGTGGCTTTCAGACAACTTTCACTAGCTATCTATTTTGTCTTCATAAATACACTAATTGTCCAGTTAACTCACACATGAGCAGCCATAAGATTTAAACTGCCTACCTTGGTAGATGTGGAAGCATCTTGACATTTCTCTTTCGTATTTTCAACCACACCAGAAGAATAATCAGCATTCCCGACTTCTCCGATTTCTTCTGATTCCTGCTGCATACATAACTTTTCAGAATAATTCTTTTTGCTTTCTGGAAACGCCCCGTCTTGTAGCATTTGTCCCTCTGGTCCAATAATGTCACTTTCTTGCCTCGTCTCTCCTGTTTCTGAAGACAAGGACAGCTCTTTATGATCCATGTTTTCATCTTTTCCAAGCACTTCTTTGACCCCAGTTTCTTCTTGTATGAATGATGTCACAGGGGAGTAAGAACTTAATTTGTCCTCTAAATAATTTCTGTTCTGAAAATCTTCTGATTTTGACTCGGACGAGCCAAGGGATTCCGTATACATGTGTACCTGCTCTTCTGAGCTAAAATATTTTTCCTTTCTTTTAAGCGATATTTGTTCTTCTATGATATCTGCCGAAGAATCTCTGTAAAGGCTTGCTCTTTGTACACACACCTCTTCTGCTGCATCTCTCTTTTGGGCAAGGCTCCCTTCAACTCCTACATGTTGCCTCTCTTCCCTGCCTACCTGATGGTCCTGACTTTTAACTTCACCTACTTTACATGGGCTTGTTACCCCACCAGATGGATTTTCCTGCAAGGATTCTGCAATGCTAGGGATCAACTCCACCTTGATTCTTCTTGTCATGGCGGTGTCCCTGGAATTTGATGAGAGAGCGCTTTGTTTCTTAATCTTTTTTGCTTTCTTCTTCTTACTGGTTGTTGAGTCAACACTTTCCAAAGTGCTGCGTTCAGGAGCCTTCAATTCTGAACCTTGACTTGGTGGCTCCGTTTTGGCATCCCTAAGCAATTTGTTGTCAGCCTGCTTGTTGAACACAATCTTGGTAGAGCCTTGGAAATGTATATCATCATCTGCTTTCTGTTGTTGAATTACCGAACTGAGTTCTTTGGATGCCTGTCCCTCTACGGATCCTATGTACAGGATTCTATTACCTATTTCAAGGCCAAGGGATACACAAGCACTTTCTTCTGGATGAAAGACTTTTTCTTTTTGCTCCTGGTCTCCATTAATCGTGCTACTGTCCACAGGGAAAGTTCCTTCCAGTATCTTTTCAGCCTCTTGATTACTTCTTGTTTGCCTTTCTGGCTTTCCTTTAAAAAATTCTTTCTTCTTCAACTTATTTTTCTTTTTACTATTTTTTTTCTGGGTCTTTACTCTCAGGTCTTCAACTGGGTCCAACATGAAGGCAAGCTCAGGTGCCAGTTTGTTCTCCTCTAAAACCTGCATGAATGAGCTGTCCGCAGTTGAGGCAGTAGAAGGGGAAGGCAGAAAAGATTCATCTCTCTCCATCTTCCCACCTGCTTTCAATGAAGCAATGCCAGCACTGGCAGAAGTATTTGAGTCCGTTGCTTCAGATGGCACCATCTGTCCTTCACTACTAGGATATTTATGAATGGCCAATGTTTCAGGCTCCGAGACATCGTTTTGCAACAACCTTTGGGGCTCAGGGCCTTTATGTTCTTCTAAGTCATGTCCACATTTATTGGTGACTGGATTAGATTCTTGAATGGCACTGGCTAATTTGGGGGTGATTAAGCCTCTTTCAGTGGCCTCTTTCAAGGTTACCCGCTTTCCACTCTCAGCACTAACAATCCCTCCAGTCAACATCTGATTAATAGCAATGGTTTTAGCCGTATCTTCATCCAGAACTTCTTTTTCCAGAGCAGATGCCAAGGACAGTCTTTGGCCAGTAGAGGTTTCCAGGATGCCACTTGTGTCTGCCTGAGCCTGCAGCAGCCTCAAAGCAAGTATGGGGTCTACTTTGCCAAGTTTAACCGCCTGAGAACACAACAATACATTCCCAGTCACCTCATCTTTTATGTCTTGAAAGGGAATGACTTCTAAGTATCTATGCCCTGACTCAATGTCAATTTTGCTCCTTCTGACCAATTCTGAATGTGGGACCAGTCTACAGTTACCTGGATAAAGAATAGCTTCCTTCATTTCAGGGGCGATTACTGCTTGTTCCATAACTGGTTTGGATATTAATCCTTTCTTAACAGCTTCAGTCAATATAATTTTCTGACCAAAACCAGGATCAAATATGCTTCCAGTTGAGGCGTGTATTTCTTGAACTTTTCTTTGAAAATCTGAATTGATTAATCTAAGGGATAGATCTTGAGTTAAGGACACAATGTTGCTCATTTCAGGATAAATGGAATGGTGCAAGCATATGTCTTCTGCCTTTTTGAGTTCTTGATAGAGGTTTTCATCAATCAATTCATGTTCCATGGCATTCTCTACACAAAGTCTAATGCCAGTCTTGTGGTGAAGGATGCCTCCGTTGGCTATTTGCTTAGTTAGGAGTCTAAAGGCATTTTCTTCACTCAGATGTCCCCTTTTTAGAGCCTGAATAATGGTCAGCGGTTCATTAGTTTTAGGATCCAAGATACCTCCTATTTCAGCCTGAAGAGCAATGAGTTTTTCTTTAATTGTGTCTTCAGCATATTTGCCCTTATATGCTTTCTCCAGCTTCTTAAGATTTTCTTGACTGGATTTGTGTATCAGGCCAAGGTTGGAAGCCAAAGTGACTGACATTTTTTTGCCACGCTTGAAATCAACAATTCCTCCAGTAACTATTTGTGCCTCCAGAATTCTGGTAGCAGTTTCTTTATCCAATAGCCCAAACTCAGACGCCTCCTTGATGGAGTAAATGATTTTGTTCCATGGGTCAATAATACCACTTATGGCTTGATCTGAAGTTAATACTTTCTGGAGAAGGTTCTCATCCATCAATCCTGCACTGATTACTTCTTCAGTGGTTAATGACTCAGAGGTCTCTGCATCAAAGAAGCCACTAAACATTTTCATCTCACCCATCACTTTAACGGCTGTATGGCTGGGCACAGCTCCGCAGGCAATGGCCTCATTCAGGAGCATTTTCTTCCCTGTCTGTTCATGAATTATGCCACCTTCTTGCAGCTGCATTAGCAACACATTCAGAGTGCTGTTTTCAGCAGATAGTTTTGGCAATACAGGACTAGCACTTTGATAGATAGGAACAACTCTTTTGTCTGTGGCCAACTGCTCCCTTTTAATAAGTCCATCTACAGGTTTCCCTTCGGCTTGAATAAAAAGGCAATCTGTTGATCCGTTTTGCACTTTTCCCAGGGTTGACCAATTGGTAGCCTCTGACCTCTTATCTACTGCTACTACTTCCTTTTCTAAAATGTTAGATTTTTGCATCTTTTCCAAACTGTCAGCACTCAAATCTATTTGTCTGACATCATTTTTCCCCATTTCTCTTTCTTGCTCTTCCAACGTCATCTTTTCTTCTCCTGATAGTTGTCTTTCAAGCTTGGGTTCTTCCCACTTGACTTCTTTATTCCTAGTTTCCGTTTCAAAATTGGACTTGCATTCTTGCAGCTCCATATGACTCTTGTTCTGTATCATCATCAAATCTTGCTCTCTTCTGGGGTCATCTCCCTCACTTTTGAAGTCTCCTGCAAGACCAACTACCCTTTCATATTCCTTCATATCAACAAATTCATTTATATCTCCAATTTCCAATTCACTTCTTTTGCTAGGTAGAGAAATGTGGAGTTGCTGATTTTGTTCCTGCTTGTTTTCTGATGCAGATGATTTAAGCCTGAGTTTCTTTAAAATTATTTCATTGTGGGATCCAGTTTCTTCCATTGTGGCATTCCTGCCAACATCCTCATGCCATTCTTGGGGTTGCATTTGGCCAGCTTCTAAGATGTCAATGCTAGAGCCATTTTGTTTTGCTGGCACCAGGATTTCGGACAGGTTATTTAACTCTCCGTCTACCAGAAGCAATTTTTCACCATTGTGGATGTTTACATAGCTGTGACTCATCAAATAGAACAACATCCTTTCTTCACAGCTTCTTAAGGGACCCTTGTTTTGTTCTCCATGATCTGCTGGTTGAGCAGAGGAAGAGTTTCTCCTTTGTAAGTTGCTTGAGGGGCCAGAAAGGGGCATCCCTGGAATGAAGTCAGGGAGGCAAGTTGATTTTAATGTTTTGGCAACATCTTTAGTCAGGATTCCACAACGAACAGCTTTCTTCCATGGAAGGATTTCATTAGTCTCCGCTTTAAAAAGTGCTTTGATGTTTTCCCTGCCTCTTAAAATTTTATCAGCCAGTTCAGAAGTTAGGATACCTTGCTCCAGAGAATCCATAACAGGTACAATCTCTCCTGACTCAGGCCTCACAAGTCCTATGAAGGAATGAAGGGATTCCAAGATCATCACTGCAAGCCTTGATGTCACCAGGCCTCCCTCTATCGCTTTCTGCAGTGAAAATCTCTCTCCGCTAAGGGTATCTATGATGCCACCAGTCTGCAGTTGTCCAACCAGAAGATCACAAGCCAGTTTTTGTTTAATTAAATTATGTCTTACAGCTTCCTCCACAGTTAACTGGCAATCGCTTTTGGGGTCTTCAAGGCCATGGGCTTCTAGTAATTCCATTGTCATTTCCTTTTCTACTTGTCGTTCATGAACTGCACAGAGGATGCTTGCTTCTTGGCCTGACTGGAAGCTCACGACCCCACTTGACACCTGTTTTATTGGGAGCAATTTCAGTCCTGTCTCTTGGTGAGGGACACACTGCTGCATCAGGTCACTGAAGCCAATTTTTTCAGCTGAATTTGGGTCAGTCAAAGCCTCCTCACAAGATTTCAAGCAAGGTACCAGCATCTCATGAAAGTGATTAGTAATGATGCCTTTTTGAAGAGCATCTTCTAAATCAATTTGCTCATGGCTGGAAGGATCTATGAAGTTTCCAGTGAGAAGCTGTATTTGTGCTATTTTTAGCCCAGTATTTTCACTGATGATTCCATTTTCGATGGCAGCAACAACAGGATGAAGTGGGCTACCTTTGAATTGCATGTTGTTGATCAGCTGGACAGCACCCTGCATTTCCTCTAAATGTTGGTAGATTGTGCCATTTATTATGTTGGTTGTTAGGCCTTTTGCCAGTGAGAGCTTTTCCCTGGCATTGGGAACCATCAGACCAGCTGTGATCACCTGGGCTTCCAAGAGGAGAAGGCCTGTTTCTTGGTCTAGGAGACCTTTTTGCATGGCATCAAAAATAGAGAAGACTTCCAAGGTGCCAAGATCTAGCACTCCAGCAATAGCCTCGTTTCCCTGGGACAGAGGAGCAGGGAGAGGAAAGAGAAAAAATATATCAGAATCACAGTAATAACAGTGGACCTATAAATGCATCCCAGTCCAAGATGTCTCAGTCAATTAAAGCGTGGTAAATACTGAACTAGAGAGCAGATCTTAATTAGGCTGGTAATGTATATGTTGTATGACATAACATGGGAACAGTTTTAATCTTGTAAATTTGTTCACAGTTTGGAGCTCAATCTAGCCAGGCAGGCAAGGCACTACTGAGACATTTTGGGCACCCAGCAAGAGCAGCAAAGCAGCCGGAGCATCCTTGCAGCCACTTTCCCCAGGGGAAAAAGACAGAGAAAAGGAGAGAGAACCACAGCCATGCACTCCTCATAGTCCCCTTTATTCAAAGGAGGAGACAGGAAGCACAGAAGGACCACAACACAGCTCACCCACGTGGACCCAAGAAAAGGGAGCAGGAGAAAGCATGCAGTTTCCCAAAGGTCCCCTTTTTGCTTTGCAGTTTCACAACATCCCTTTGACTGGTGTGGGAGTGGCAACCTAGAGGAAGGGATGCAACCACAAGTGCTTTCTTCTATCCAAACATGACTTTCTTAATTTCAAGACACTGCAGTTCTTCTAAAATTAACATGGGAAAATCTAAATTGCATGATCTTTGGAAGAAGTTATTTTGAAGCAGTAGAAAGTGCTGGGCTAGAAACCAAGAGATTATAAGATCTACTCCTTCTTTTGGCACTATCCCTCATGCTCAGCCCAACCCTCCTGACATGTTTCTTGTAGTCGTGGGGAAGAGGGAGCATTCTGTACTAGCATTCTTGAATTGTACAAAATATTTTATCTGAATTTATGAGCCACCCAATTCCAAGGGACAATGAAGCCACATATTAAATATAGTAAATAAACACATGTGGCTTGCCCTTGGAGGACCAAATTACCTGCTTACCATTAACCATCTCCCCCTGCAAACACAACTGTGAAGAAATGCTTTTCAGTCACATTGGAATTGGGCCCAAACCACTGCAAATAGAATCCTGCAAAGTGATCTAAATGACACAGCTGCAGGCTCCCTCCCACTACGATACACAGTCAATGCCTGTCATGGAAATGCTGTGTTTTCTCAGTCTAGCAAGTCACCTTTTACTGAAGAGAGGATCTATGAATCTTTACATCTTAGACCTTTTGGACCATCAAGACTAGTAGGTCCACAGGTGAGAAATTTGTAGAGCATTCTTCCGCCAAGAGATTGTTCTGGTAAACCCAGAACTGCACCCTGTGGACCTTCTCCTGCTCCCTGGGCCAAGCCAGGCAGGATGGAAGTTCAACTGCAAAGGCCTTCCAAGCCTGCTACCACCACAGTCACGACTCCAGGCATGCACAGTCAGATATTAAAACAAGAGGGAAAAGGAAGGGGGGGCGTCAAAAGGCTTCTTACTTACCCGAGTTGGGGGCTTTGCTGTGAGCAGTTAAAGACAGAGCCTTTAGGTAGCAGCTCAGCCGTATGGCGCACACAGTGTAAAAGCTGGGGGTTAGCGTCCGGCATGCGACTGTTTGTTTTGCACAAAAGTAGAAAGAACACCCACACAGAGCCCAACCCACACAACTTCCCCACATTTCTAGAGTGAGATTTTTGGTGCAAACTCCAGGAAGGTTAGTTTTTCAAAAACAACAACAGAAAATTGTAAACAAGGATGGTAGTTATTCTGAATAGTAAATAAACACGAAACATAAAACAACAGGGACACATCATCATGCTCAATGCAGAGGCTTCTGCTAGTTTTGGATGTACAGCTCTGCCTGCTCCACCCGTTGCCTTAAGACTTGAACAATCCTTCTGTCCCCCAAAGGTTGGAGGTTTTCTACAAGCAGGAATGTGTAAGAGGTTCCATGCAACCATGAAGCACCCAAACCAAACTTCAGAACTTCAATCTTATTCTCACATGAAATTCAAAAATACCTTTCAGATTCCTCTCCCTCACCCCATTTCCCCAGAACCAATGACAACATGTTCCACATCAGACATCCAAAATTATAAAGGGATGCTGGTTCCTAAGACAGGAAGAAATAGGTAGGTTTTTCTAGGCTTCAACAAAAAAGAATTTAGCAAAGGAACCCCAAATTCAGTGGTTACAACACTTGGGGAAAGAGCCCTCTGATGATTTGGTGATTTTCTGATGGCATCTGCTGTGATGCTATGATTTAAAACAGCACCCACTTTTCTGCAGGGGGTATGCCCAAATCTGTCTGGCTGACTTGGTTTGCAATGCTTCGGAGTAGAGGGATCCTGCAAGCATTAAAACACAATTCCACACAGATATACAGGTTGCGTTGGACACATGAATATCACATTTATATACAATGATAAACATATATATTCAGATAGGACTTATGAACAAAGCAGTAACATAGATGGGAAAGATGCTCAGACAATTGGCCAAGGGTATAAGAAAAGAGGGCACCGTGTAGCAGAAAGCTGCAAAAGAACAGGACTGAAGGCAGACATGTTTTGACCATTTTTGACCACTGACAGATTTATGATTGGAGAGTATTGTAGGCTGTGAATTGGCCGAGTATAGAGTCTTTCCTTGGGCCAACCGAGAGAGAAGAGAAAAATTCTTTTGGGATTACAAACATAAATCCTATTTCAGCCAAGTTCTTAACCCTGCTTTGTAGGGTCATCTGGCATATTTTTGTTACTTTCACCTTTTGTTCTCCATTTCCTGAACAACCCTGTTCTCCACCTTCACTGTCTCTTCTACACAGGATCTGCTAAGGGCTCCTTGGGTGGTTCCCAAAGTTGATCCCTCACTCAGGTGTCTATCTGCTTCTTTTCTTGCAGAAGCAGCCAAATGCAGGGGAGGGACTGATAGTAAGATGGAAGCAAAGCTGGACATTTCCTACCCCATATTTTATATATATATATAAACCCCATGTTCTAGAAATATTACTGGAAGAAGCACAAAGCTACACAACCTCTCTGAGAAAGATAGAAAGATAGGAAGGAAGGAAGGAAGGAAGGAAGGAAGGAAGGAAGGAAGGAAGGAAGGAAAGAAGGAAGGAAGGAAGGAAGGAA
>JANHFP010001788.1:133687-154303 GCA_032468135.1 Calamaria suluensis | reverse complement strand
TCTCCCTTAGTCCTTCTTTTCATAACACTAGTTTTGAAGAAATAGGATTGATTTAAATACGTTAATAGCATCAGTTACAATCTTTTCTCTCAGGACATATAGACAAAACTAAAAATGAGATATTTTTACTTCTAAAGATATCATAATTGAATGTATAAATTATAAGATAATTGCTTTTATTAATTTAAAATAAAGCCTATATGATTATATTTTCTGAAAATTAATCTATCCTAAAACTATTGTGTGTCGTTCTATTTAAGGAAACAAGCCTCTAAACTCTACATTAATAGTTAAAAAGTAACAATATTATACAAGTCAGACATCAATACAGTTGCTTAATTTGTAGTATTGTATACATTTGTAGGGAAAATGAAATTAAATATATGCCTGAATAAACTTATAGAGATAATATATACCTGAGTAAACATATATAGGATTAATATTTGTAAAAATAAGACTAGTTGACAATTCTTTTTAATCCCTAATTATGTAGCCAAAGTCAAACTTCCTGACACATAATTAATATTGCAGGCAAACAATATTAGCATGAGATAACGCCATTGTTAAAGAATGTACTGTATGGAATGAGAACTTGATTATTTATTTGTATCAGCTTGTAACACTTTATAAAATTAAAAAATGGCTTCTAGGTAACACAAAAATATTGATTAGTAAAAACACATATTAATATATATGAAATACGACTACATTCTTCAGTCCATTTTTTAAAGTGAATATATTTTAAGAAATTTATGATAAATGTGGGAAATATGTTATGCATGATAGAACAAGAAAAAACATTTATTATAAAATTTTATAATATTAATAAATGGCTTCTAGGTGACATAAAAATATTGATTAGTAAAACCAGACATATGAATATGTATGAAATACGAGTACATTCTGCAGTCTATTTTTAAGTGAATATATTTTAAGATATTTGGAGAAAATGGGAAATTGGGCACAATAAAACAATAAAAAAAATTTATCCTTTTTTTTTCTATTTTACTATTTGAAAATATTCTAAAACAGCTCTCAGATTAGTTAATAAACATTGTTTAGATTTTTCCATTTGACCCACTTATTCAATAATGCCAAATGAGTCATTCAAAAGAATACTTGCTGAGGTTATTTTTTGTTCTCATCTTGTTCCCACCTCTTACAATTTTCTTTCCATATGTACACATTTCAGACTATGATTGGCCATTCAGTGTCAATTACTCATTTCATAATGCTCCATATTTAGACTGTCATTTGGAGATCTTCAGTAAGGATGAGATAATAATTTACAAACAAGACTTTTGATGAGCTGGAGTTTATTACTTGAATTGGTTAAAATGTATGTAATCTATGTTCTGGGGAAAAAAACATTTAAAACTTTTGCATCCTCCTTTCTAATTAGCATTTAGAAATAATGGGCTTCCTTTTATCTTTTTGTGAGATTGTAGTGTGGCTTATACAGATAGTGTTCGATTTAACAACATTTCATTTAGTGACCATTCAAAGTTACAATAGCTCACTGACACAAGTGATTTATAACAATTTTTACACTGCTGATCATTGCAGCATCCCCACAGCCATGTGACCAAAATTCAGGTGCTTGACAACTAACTACAGGTAGTCCTCAATTTATGACCACAATTGAGCCCAGAATTTATGTAGCTAAGTGAAAAATTTCTTAAGTGAGTTTTGCCCCATTTTACAACTTTTCTTGGCACATTTGTTAAGCAAATCACTATAGTTGCTAAAATTAGTAACGGTTGATAAGTGAATCTGCCTTCCCCATTGGCTTTGCTTGTCAGAAAGTCGCAAAAGGGGATAATGTGATTCCAGGACCCTGTAAACTTCATAAATATGTACCAGTTGTCAAGCATCCGAATGTAAATCACATGACCATGGCAATGCTGCAAAGGTCATAACTCTGAAAAATGATCATGTCACTTTTTTCAGTGAACTATGAATGGTCATTATATGACCTGTTATAAGTTGAGAGTTACCTGTATATTTATAACAGTTCACAACATTTAAGCTCTATTCATTTAACAACCATAGCACTAAGTTAACAACTGCAGTGATTCACTTAATTATGGCAAGAAATGTCGTAAAATGGGGCAAAATTCACTTAATTACGGTCTCACTTTACAACAGAAATTTTGCTCTCATAGGTCAAGGACTACCTATATTGTGAAATAAAAATGGTTGCTTTAATTAGCTGTACAGTAAGTGGGAGAAGAGCCTAAGGCTGGGAAAGATTGAGGACAAAAGAAGAAGGGGATGACAGAGAACGAGGTGGCTGGATGGAGTCACTGAAGCAGTAGGTGTAAGCTTAGGTGGACTCCAGAGGATGGTAGAGAAGGGGAAGGCCTGGAGGAATGTTGTCCATGTGGTCGCAATGGGTTGGACACGACTTTGTAACTAACAACAACAGCATCAGTAAGTGGGTGGCACAGAAAGGAAGGGGTCAAGCTATTTTCCAAAGCACCTCAAGGCCAAACAAGTAATAATGGATGGAAACTGAACAAGGAGAGATTCAGTCTGGAAATAAGGATACATTTTCTGACAGAGTAATCAACCAATGGAACAGCTTGCTACAGACGTTGTGGGAAAACTTCATCACTAGAAGTTTTCAAGAAGAGACTGGACTGCCATCTGTCAAAAATGGTGTCTAAAACAGGGATCTCCAACCTTGGCAACTTCAGACTCGTGGTCTTCAACTCCCAGAATTGAAGACTTCAATGGGAGTTGAAGTCTACGAGTCTGAAAGTTGCCAAGGTTGGAGATCCCTGGTCTAAAGTAAATAGTATATTGATTGAATGTTAGAACTTTTAAACTACATTTTTAAACAGTAAGTGCTAATTTAATAGCTGATTTCATTACAGAAAATAATGTACAACCCCAAAAGAAAAGTGCACTGCAACAAAAATAACTCACATGACAAAGAACTGTTGTATTTTATACCAGTTCATTATAATTTTAAATCCTCTCTGAGTAGGAACATTGCTTTATCAAGACATCAAACATTCTATCTTAGACATTATTGTATTGCAAAAAACTTTCATCTGAGCAGATCAGACAGGTGCACGTGTAAAGAAATGTTTGATGCATGTTTTTGCTCATGTATATTAGCAAGCAATGAAAGCAACCTGTATAGAACTTTAATTAAAGCAAGGAAAAGCATTTACAACATGAATTGGGAGCCTCTTTTCCTTTGGGGATGACATTTTTCATCGGTGGTGACCATATTGGTAGTGAGCAATGTTAAAGGTAAAAGTGGCAGATCAGGTGTAAAATAAGGTAAGTCTATTCCTTTTTTGCTATCTCCCCCCCCCCCCATACACTCCTCTGTTTTCTCTTTTTAATCCATCTGCTGGTTACTTGGGTTTGTCCTTCTCCCTTTCTAGCCAATGAGAAAAAGGATATGTCGTCTTGTATCTTCTTCCTTGCTCTTTCTAATCATCCACTCTGCCTCAATTCTCCTCTATTCCTTTCCATTGCTTAATCTATTATAGTGGCAACATTATTAGTTTTGAATACAGTAGAAGGCCAATCCCGGTAGAGAAAAGCAAAGATGAGAAAAATACCAAAATCTATATACAAAGTGTGTACAAAGCAAATAAATATTGCATATACAGTTGGTGGTGCTTGTTACCCAATGACAGATATGATAGATACTTTTGTCTCAGTCCAAATGCTGACATTACAGTGAGTGCATTCACCACAGACCAGCATACACAAGATTAGAGCATAGCCAGGCTTTTAAACTGGAAAAGGTAAATGGGTGCACTTATTTTCTTACTTCTCTGGAATAAGGGAACAATTCACTTCTTTGCATAACTGCCTTCTAGATTCCCCCCCCCTTTTAATAAGACATGATGGAATGCTGAAATGAATATACCTACTGATTTATTCAAATAGCCCAAAGAAACTGAGTTTCTTCTTTGTTTCGTTAGATCTGTAATGTCCTTTTAAATTTTAGTTTATGTTCAAGGTTAAAGAATTCTAACTGAGTCAATTAAAAATGAGAAAGGGTGGGATGAAAGAGCCATGACGGGATACCCAAACTTGGGAAGAAGAAAAAAGATTGTTAATTTGAAATTTATTTATTTATATATCACATTTATCTATCTATCTCATATAGTGACTTCTTACTGGATAATATGCTTCTAGAATTGTTTTTCTTTTGCAACTTTAAGGTAAGTAGAGTATCTCAAACCTAAAGATTTTAGAACCAATATTAAAAGAGGGCCTGCTCTGAAAATGAAAGAGTCAAAGTAGACCTGGAAGATATAGGTAGGTTCAAATCAATCTTCAGGCAGAGAAACTCACTGATGAGGCTGCAATTCTCTCTCAGACCAACCTACTTCAAAGTATAATACTTAAGGAGGGATTTCTGTGCCTGTTATCTTAAGTTTCTGGAGGAAAGATGGAATATATTGAACACCTAATTAAAGGCATAACATACAGTATAATACCCAGTATCCAAAGACTGTGTATATTGGATAGACAGATAAAGAGAGTGTGAGACAGATGGATATTGGAAAGCCCTTCAGATCATCTAACATGTTTTTGAACTATTTTTTTAAAAAATGTTTCCTGCTTATTAAGGGAAAAAAGTTTAAGAACAAAGTCTGATCTACAGTACTTAATATCCAGCTCTCATTGCTTTATAAATGCAAAATAACACACACTGATACAACAAACCCAAACTTTAGTATTAATAGGCTCTGAACTGGCAGTGATTGATCAGAAAAGAGATGTGGACAGTTTGTTGACGGTATCAGATATGGTTGTAGTTGCTATAAAAAGATAACTTCCACTTTTAGCATTATGGATAAAATAAAATAACCACTATAATACTGTCCTTAAATATATATCAAGCCATGGGAAGGTTACGTGTAGACTGGGGTTTAAAGTTCTGGTCAAAGTAATGTAAGAAGTATATCAGTACAGATCTAGAAAAAGTCTAATAAGTGTTGAATTATTAGAGGGTGGTACCACTCTTCTATAATAGCTGGGCCTTTTTAAAATTAGGATAGGTGAAATCAACATGTGTGATACTGATATCAGGACGAGAAAGAGGATTTTTTCTCCTCTCACAGTGTTAGAATGCAAGGTCATCAGTTGAAACAAAGTAGAGGGAGATTTAGACCAAACTGAAGAAGCAGCTTTGTTACATAGCACATAAATAGTGGGATTTTCTGCGAACAGTTGTGGTAAAACAACAGTCATTTTGGTTGATTTTTAAAGGAAACTACACAAGTTCACGAAGGAAGGATCATGTGTATCAGTATCAATTTATTACCTGAAATATTGATTGCTGGGATGGCTACCAATTCTATCCCATTGGAGCTTGTTCATTGTGTGTAATAAAGAATATTGATCTATACAATTTGAACCTGCAGACCTTATCTTATTTTTATTTTATCTTTAATTGGTTTTTATAAATATATTTTTATATTCCTAATTTTAAAAAAATGAAAAACTCAGATAAGAATCTGAAGTTCTTTCTGCAACAACAATTTTAAACATTCATCTAATATCCAAAGTCAGTTATTAATATTGTATTAATACCGTGTGGTCTCATTTTAAAATGTTTTCCCAACCTCAGGGCAATTGTGCATTCAGTTATTTAAACCTTGTAGAATTTATTCTGTGTACTGGTTCATGTTTTGTTAGTGAGTTGATCCTTGACAATATTGATACATTACTGTAGTGCTTTTAAACAAAGTCTAATTTAGTGGAGGTTCCCTTAAAGCATTTATTTCACTCAAAAAATGGCATTATTCTGTGGTTCTTTTAGAATGGGAGCCGACTGGCTCACCTTCCCTGGCTGGCTGAGACTTTGGAAATTGGTTTTCCGTTTAGGATTCCTGTTTCTTGATATTAGATTCCCAGTGGATCAGGAGTGGGTTCCACTTACATTTACTACCGGTTCGCAATGGGAGCATGTGCTTCTGCGCATTCACAGATCATTCATGATGTCTGGTCAGGTGGGCGGAGCCTCCCACCGGTTTTACTACCAATTTGCAAGAACCGGACCGAACCGGGAGCAACCCATCACTGCAGTGGATATTCTGAAGATTAAAATGGGTGGGGTTGACAGAGCAGCATTTATTAAAAAACAACATGGACTTGAAGGAGGCCAATGTCCAACCAAGAAGACAAACCCTATTCATAAAAATATTTGTATAAACTATTCTCTGCCATAAGAGAGATGACCAAAAGCATAAACATCCAAATATAAATTAAAATAGGCAAAGTCCCAAGCTATACATTTGAGCAGACTTCTACAGCAATATTGGCACATTTTTTTAAAAAAAAGATTCCATTGATACTGGGTAGTTTTGCTGTATAATTCATGACCTTGGCTGTTGCTCTTTGTTTTGTGCCAGTCTCAAAACTTTATTGTTATTTTTGTTGTGGCTTCCATAAATATTTGGTGAAATAAGATGGTATACTGTATATGAAAGTAAAATATACAGAAACAGAGAACATTGGTTTGTCTCCATAAAGCATTCTTTATCTCCAAAGTGCTTTTTCCAAAAGGCAACTGGACTTTGTTTTTTTTTCTTTGAAAACCTTTTGCTTCTCATCCAAGAAGCTACTTCAGTTCAGGATGAGAAGCTAAAACATTTTCAAAGAAAAAAACCAATAAAGTCCAGTTGCCTTTTACAAAAGCACCTTTGGGACAACCATGACCTCGATGTTTGAGAATTTCCAGACACAAACTACTGTGTATTTGTTAGCTGTATTATATGTGTGCATTAAATAAACTATATGTATATTGAAAGACACAGAGCTCTGCAACACATTTATTTAGTTTTTATTTTTAGAGAATTGCATGTTTGTATAATGTACAGTCAAAATGATATGGGCAATTCACATGCATTATTGTCCAGAACTGCTGGGAATTGTGTATTGTTTATTTGGCATTATTGGGCTAAACAATATTCCTAGTCCTTTAGCCAATGTAAAAATGACATGAATGTAAAATATACATATTCCTTAAAATAATCAGATCTTTCTATTTGGGATTTCTAAGAAATAAATAAGTTTATGCATAAGGCTATACAATGTACAGTATATACATTTTATATTTACGGTGGGGAGGGCATGCAATCAATTCTGTAGATCGAATAGGAAGTATCACTGGTTGTTATATTGAATTCTTCAGTAAACAATTTATAGAATAAATTACATGAATCTAATATACATTTTTTACAAACACTTTAGATATTTGTGCAATATTTATCTGCCAATTTTTAAGCATAATAATCGTTACAGATACAACATATAGCTATTTTTAAATAATTTCTAAATATATTCAGAAGCAAATTGGTAATCAGTGTATAATTTTCTAACTAGTTAAGATATCTTGTTAGGACATGTATAACTGTTCATGTTCTGGGATGTATATGTATTAAATATTTAAATATTTATTTTCCCTACGAAAATATGTTCACACTCATCGATGCCAGTAGAAATAAAGCAAGAATCCATGGATTTGAAGCCACATTTCTTTCTTTGACATTTATCATTGCTATAAAATCTTTGTGTTCTAAATAGTTTAATGTCACATTTGAGAGCTATAGGAAGTTGCTATGACTCTTGAGACTAAGCCCTCCTACGTGTATTTCTTCCAGAAAACTTGTGTCTAAATTGAGCTGTGTGCCTTTTTGTGTAATTAACTATAACAATGCACAGGTTTTGTTTTCAGAAAATTCCATCTCTAGTAACCTGGTTGAGCTAATGGGTGAAAGGTGAAGGTCTCAGACTTACTATTTTGGGAACTCTGGGGGTCACCACACCTTTGTCCTGCCCTTTTTCCTTGCTTCAGTTACTTTTTCAAAGTAAACCGATGATAGAAATGGTACCGCTGATATTTTTCCTATGATTACTAAGGAAATACGGTGTCTGGACATATTCTAAAATAAGCTTAATTTTCCGGAACAAGCAGCAGATTCCTTAGCAACAGTTATGTAGTACAGTTTTGCCAAATTTGATTTCCTTCTTTGAGAAAGGGAAAATACCTGGCGTAGGTTCCAAATTCTTTACTCTCACTGAAAAATCAATCATGATTTCCTGTAAATGGCTACAAAACAACTGGAAAAACTATTTAACAAAGGTTAATGACAATAGGTTTTTCCATTCCTTGTAATAATGCTGCCCGGGGGAATTAGTATTAAGGTGTTGGAAGGAAAAATCCACCTGTTTCAGTTCCAAGCAGGGAGAAAGATGCTAGAAACAACATGGAGACTAGTTGGAAAGAAAATTTATTGATGAACAGAAAGACAGCATGCAGTTCTGGGTCAGCTGAACAACTAGCTAGATGAGTGCCAGGATTTTTATACAGGTCATGCTGGGGGGGGGGGAGTTGTGCAATGAAGGGGGTTATATTCTAAAAAGGTGTTGGGCAAGTCCTATTGCGGCTAATGACTTTTGTCCTGTGCTGGATCTTCTGTGAATTAGCTATCAAACTTTGTTGCAAAGAGTTTCCAACTATCCTGTTTTGTGGGCTTCTGCTGGCAGTATCTGCTTTGCTTATGAATGGAGCCATCTAGATAGTTGGCTTCACCTTTCAATTAGCTCTTTCTCTCCTTAAGTGCTGGTATCTTTTCTGGGCCATTAAGACAGACTGGGGTCTCATTCTGCCTCTAAAAACACGTTTCTCCATTTTTCCTGTAGGGAAATATAATATTCTGCCCTTTTTAATATTTCCCAAAATATTTCATTCTTTGTGGGGGGCTTTCCCAAAAAGGTCTCATATTATATGGATGAGATAACATTTATTGCAAAATAATATTAAGGATCTTAATGTATATTATTTCTTCAAAAATGTGGTAGCCCAGACTGGTAAGAAATTGTTGACACTAGCTTATAACCCATGCATTTCATTTTCCTCTGACCTCACAGGAAATTCTTGATTCCGCCCAGATATAATTACCATTTAATGAATAAATCATATATTGAATGTTTTCACATACATCTTAAAATCAAACAAGCCAATCACATTTTAATTGTGTAAACTTAACCTACATGCTTAGATTATCATTCAGTATATTATATAAATCTCAAACTGGATTAATTCCTTGTATGGAATCTTTGCAAAGGAGAATCTATACTTATCTTTATCAGGTTTTTGCATAACTTTCCTTCAAAAGGCAAAGTAGTTCCTTTTTTACAGTGACTAAAGTGCAGGCTAAAATGACTAAAAAAGTAGTCATGAAAAAGAATATTGCTCAGCAATATTTTTTTTCAATGATTTCATTATATCTTTTCTAAAGAATCAACCAACAACTCCAATACATTTAGGAAAGATATTGTGTAGAAGGAAATAGTTATATTAATGTACTTCTTCAGTTGTCTATGAAGGGCCAGGAAGTTGACAATTTATAAATTTATTTTTTTTTCAGTTACACAAAATGTTACATGTTATTTTTATTATTGTAACTTATGTTCAGGGTATAATTCTGTCTTCTGTTCTAGAGACTATAGGAATTTCAGGAGCTCCCTCCAAGATAACAGACAAGAGCTCATAAGGGTGGCCCTTGTGTGGGATGGGTGGGGCTAAGAATTTGATTGACAATGAACCCTCCAACCATCTGCAGGACTTCATTATAGGCAGAGAAATTAAGAACTAAGTAAATTCTGCCTGAACTCTCAACAGAATAAAAAAACACCTCCCTTCCCCTTCTCTCTTTAGATAGATAGATAGATAGATATAGATAGATATAGATAGATAGATAGATAGATAGATAGATAGATCTAGATACTACAAAATAAAGATTAATTGGCTAGGGAATCCAACCCTATAAGACTAAATGCATAGTTTTTATTATAGTTGGTTACAGTCAGCCAAATGCACACCTTTGTCCACCTAACAAGTCCTTACCAAAAACCTAAAATAGTCAGAAGTTGTTTGATGGTATTTGTAGCAAAAACAACAGACCCTTGTCACAACTTTATCAAATATAATGTACTTAGGATCCATGCATGTTTGTTTCGGTTCCCTTGGTGCTTCCAGTTCCCCAGCAACTTTACTGGGATTTGGAATTCCACAACTGACAAGGGAACTAGAAAAGCAGATTTTCAACACGACATTATAGTACACGTCTTAGCTACTGCCGTCATTTCGCTGATGCACAGGAAGTCTAAAAAGATTCTGCGGAGTTCCATGAAGCTGATTTGCTGTAGGACTAGCATATCTGAGCTGCAAAGATCCCAGATTTCTACACCGCGTTTCCCTTTTCCGTTCAGCGGTCAACCGGATTTCTGCAGTCTAGACAATGATATCGTCGTTCCAGTGCTTATAGATTGGAGCGTTATTCCAATTAGGGAAGTTGTTTCTCTGGTATATTTCAGATGCTGGATAGTGCATCCGACAGCAGGCTGCCCCATCCTCCATCCCCCCACCCCACCCTGAAATAAAACAAGCAATAGGCAGATTATCAAAGGAAAAGAACCCTCGGTGGCTTTCCCTTTCGGATTCCGAAAACACACACGCACACCCTGTTAGACTTCTCTCATTGGCTCCTCTGCATTCCGTAGCTCCTCCTCGGGCTCCTCTTCTCAAAGCAGCGCGTCAATCAGGTTAAAAACAAAGCGCCCGCCCGCTCTTATTAGCGCCACGTACCTTCCCTCGGTGCAACGCACCCTCTCGTCGCTTAATTTGTGAGCGCGCAACCGAAACTGGTTGTCTCGAGGTAGCCCAATCGCAGCCCTACGCGAGTCCCAGAAAGGGACTCGCCTCCGCCAATCCGGGCGCCGCAATGGGCGGTACCTGTCACCATGGGAACGGGGACTAGGTTTGTCTAGAGAGCAGCTTCGGGGGTGGGGGGTGGATCGGCAAAGAGAAGGAGGGAAGGGAAGGAAGAGGGGGAGTGCACGAAGCAAACCCCAACGCCGGGATATCTTGCTTTTCCGGCTTGAGGGTTCCCGTCGAAAGAAAGCAACCTGCTCAGGATCACCTGGTCTCCAGCTCTAGAGCTATGGATCCTTGCCGGAGGAAGCAGGTAAGATTTTTCCCTTAATGCCGGAGCTGAGCATTGGGTTACCCCAAGTTTCTTCCTTACCCAACAGCTCTCGGGGTTTTGTTTCACAATTGCATGCATTGTCAAAGGGGCTTTATAGAAAGGTGGCCAGGCTGGCTGTCCCTGGAGTGTGCATTTCTCCGCGGGAAGTTGGAAAACTTGACAGGCACCGCAAGAGAAGGTTTGCAGTTGTGGGTGAAGCAGAACCGGTCCAGAGGATTAGCATCTCGGGTTTCTGTCCTTCAGCATATGGATTCAGGGTTCCCCATTGGACGACAGCAAGGAATGGCAGGAAGTAAAGTTTCTTGAATTCCCTCCGCTCCTTTGGGATGAAAACATTCCCGTTTTACAAAGGTTGGACAACGATTTAAAGTCAGCCAAAGGTTCAGACTGAAATGCTGCCCTGAGTGGAGGGCAAAAGCACTTCAACAGCGCAATGTGGTATCACTCATTAAAGTAGACATAGGGGAGCTAAAATGTAGAAGTTAAATTGTCGTGGTTATTCTTCACCATTCCGTGTTTCAGACTCTAGTTTTCCAAAGTTTATGAAAGCTGTTGTTAAAGACAGTTTTAAACTGGAATTAATGGGGTTGTGGGAAATGGCATGTAAGCACAGTCTGCTGAGTAATAATGTAAGCTTCTAGTATTACAGTACTGTATCATTATTGGATGATGAAATGTTTGTCATATCAGCTTCTAGTATGATCCCATGCAAATGATATGTTTATCATTTATCCTTGTTTTAGGCATGGTCATTTATATTCAGAAAACTCCTATCATATTCTAAGAAAAGGAATTGTTGCTACTAAACGGACATTTCTCTAATTATGGTCCTGTAATATGTAACAACAGATGAAAATGCAGTAATTTATATACACTGAGATAACTGTTATTATAAGTTAAGACACATGTTTTAACATCACATTTTGTAAGTACTGACTCCTCTGAAGATTGAGAACGAGATGCGAGTAGCTTTTTCGTAGTAAACCAACAAATGATTTATCAGCTTTCTTTGGTTATTAAGATGTATATGAAATGCAGAACAGTTTAGGATAAAGTACAGTGATTAGTATTAAGCAGGTTACTAGATCTATTTGCATTTGAAATATATTGCTTAGAAGCAAATTAACTTCTATAGCTTGTTTCATAATAGATAATGATGCCCAATTGAAATAAAGTCCACATTTGATAGTGTAGCAATATTTTGAATAGAAAATAGAAAATTATTATTGAAAGTATACCTGAGAAGGAATTTAGTGGAGTTTTTTTCCCTTGTGTGCATGGAATTTTCCATCCTTCTTCGTTTGATGATTCATGCTTTCATGCTAGCCTTTCCCCTGGCATATTTGGTTTATTTAAAGTAAAAAGATATTAAAACACCTTAACATATGTTATTGGAAGCATTCAAAACATCTACTGCAGGAATCTGAACATTCTTCCCTTGATAATGCATTATGCCATTAATGTGATGTTATCATTAAGAAGTTAAACTGGGAACTATCCACCTGTAATTTAAGAGCATTATTACGTGCCCTGCCATGTGGGAGTATTGGCATGAGATAATTAACAGAGTTAAGTCTTTGTAACTTCTTTTACATTCAATCTTTATATCTTTACCTTTCCCATTTTATTTTAGATTGCAGCCTCCTTGCTTACTTTTTTTAAAATTATCCCTGGAGTTCCATGTTATAAGGGTATACAACTGGGGGTGCTATATAAATAAACCATATAATGCAAGATATTAAATTAGAACTGAATTCAGCCCTCAACAAGCTCACTGGCTAATTTAGGACCAATTGTTCTTTTAAAGTATTTCTTGAAAATATAACTGCACCATTTCATTTCAACAACTTAGAAGTAAGTTGAAAACTGTTTTTAAGATAAGTTAGTTTAAGAATAAAACTTGAGCTGCTTGAAGAAATGCCATTTATACAGATATAGTTTTTATATTATTAATATCCAAAATGTCAAATTACTGTTAATATTGAGGTAATACATGCAACCACAGACCACACTTTGTCTGTTTAATGTTGAAACATAACTAACGGCTTTACCAAGGTTTTGTATACTGAGAGTTGCAACATGTTCTTAGGTGGTTATTTCTAAAGCAGAAGGAAGAAGCATTAGATGAAATACATTGCATTACAAAACATAGCAATAATTCTTCACCAATATCATTTACTTTTTGTCTTTATAATTGTTATATTTAATAGTAGATTTCCTTTATCTGGCATTTTAGTGGAAAGGCTAGATATAAAACTAAAATGATGACTCTGTTGAGGCTTTAACAAGAAGCAATGTTTTCAGTATACTGTTGAGGCTAAACACAATGGGAATAAGAAAGGATTGTTAGCTGTTTCTTTTTTTATGCATCTGTTAATTCACATGGCAGAAACTATCTAGTTCTTTATCTTCCAGGTCTTCCAAAGGAGCCATCTCACTTAGTGAATATGTTGAGGGATGAGTTGTAGTTCAATAACATCTGGAGGGTAACATGTTTTCTACTGATGGAATACAAGATCCCATTGGATTCCTCTCCATTCTTTTATTTCTTAGGAACATCTCTGTTTTGCAAGCAAATTAGCAGAACCTGTTAATGCTTTGAACTAAAAGGGGGAAAATATGCTTTAGGCCAATATTTCTGAACCTCAGCAACTTTCAAGATATGAGAACTTCTGGCTGGGAAGTTCTGGGTATACAGGTAGGCTACGTCAGCAGCTCCTTCAATCGAATATATGTTTTCAAAGGATTTCAGTGAAGTTTTGGAGGGCAGCTTCATGCTGCATATTGAGAGGAGATTCATAAACATCCAGAATGGTCTGAGCCCCCATTACCCTTTATATCCATAGAGCTGCACAGCCTTACCATAGCTACTGTACCACATGTACTAAAAAATATCCATAATTTCTTCCACAAAATTAAAAAAAATGAGTGCACATATCAATCAATTTTCAAACATCTGCTATTCCTACATTTTAATATTGAAAATTAGTGCTTGCCTTATCATGACTCAGCAATATAAACTCTAATTTGAGATTGCTAATTTGAGAGATAAAAGTGGCATAGATTTAATGACTTGAGTTTAGAATTGGGGGGGGAAAAACCTTCAGCAAGAAGAATTTCAGAAAAATTGTATAGCCTCCCTGTATTCCACTTCAGGTAGGATAAAACAATTTGTAGAACAGCTATAGACTCCAAAAGAGAAGACTGCTGGACATTAGATGCCATCTAAACAATTCCTTTTTGATAAATCAGATTAAAAAACAGAGTTGGAATGGGGCCATTAACAATCAAAACCAATTCCCTGCTTAGCCAAGGAATCCAAATTAAATATCCCCCACAGATAGCTGTTGCCATCTGCTTGAACTATCCAAACAAGGGGAGCAGTGTAATTGATTTGCATATTTGTAATTGATTTAATCATTGAACTGCTCCTGTCTATAAAGTTTTTCTAATATCCATTTGGAATCTGTTTTCCTATCAGTGCCATTATTTATGCCTTGCACTCTACAGTAGAATGCTCCCCTATTCTCCTTCATTTTTCTCTTCAGAAAGCTAAACATTCCTAGTTCCTTCAGTGCATTTTCATAGGACTGAAATCTATCATAGTTCTGATAACTTTCTGTTCCAATATCATTATAATGCTTGAAATGGGGATTGACCATGGAAACTAAATTGAAAATGTCATATTTCATAATTTGGAATCTCCATTTAATGTTGATGCAGTCTGACATTGTAGTGCGCAATAACCAGTTGTTGGATGTGGCATTTGCATTTGTCAACTGGTCAACACATGTGGTATGGTAAGAACGTTTCGTCTTGTTAAGGGGAAATGGTGCTGAACCTCTGAAGAACTTCAAAAGCTGCTATTTCTTGCCAAAACAATTCTTTTCAAATCCTTTGAACTAATCTAGAGGCTGTGTCTATTGTGGGGTTTGTTTTCTGGGTCTGTTATCAATGTCTTTTTTAGCAAGTATAGGCTTACTTTAAAGGGCTGTAAAAAGTGTTTCCCCTTTTAACTGGTCTTAATTGGAATTGAAGGTGAAAAGCAGTGTTATATTGTTTTCTCTTCTGAGATTATTTAGAAAAATATTCCTAGTGCTATTTGGTGATGTTTTTATTCTTTTATTTTCATTTTGTTTTGTGAGCATTTTATTGTAAGAATCTTTTATTTACCTCACTTTGTGTTTTTTCCCAGTTGAGTCTGAACAGATATCATTGGTATTGTGATTGGCTTATTGTGACATTACATATTTGATGATACCCATTATGTATTTTCCTAGAATTGGATAAGGTACATGAAAGTTAGTGAAGTCCTGATAGAACATTGCATCCAATCTATGGAGAATATTGATGAAAAATGTCATCAATATATTCACAAGAAACCGCTTTTAAGGATAAGAAATAAGCAAGTGTTGAGTTAGCTAAAATTGACACGTATTGTTCAGCTATGGGAGTGGCTGTAGGTCCAACTGTGTGAGTCACATGGTATTTGAGCAGTCCTAGAATGAAATCAGATAAAGAGAAGTAATTGTTAATGCATACAAACGTGATGATCAGGAATGTTCTAGCGCAAGCAAAGATGCTACTTTTAAAGATTTTAATTCAACTTTATTGGACAATGTAGCATAAAATGAGTTAACATCTGTGATAATTAGAATTATTTTTTGTAGAGATAGTGAGTGGAAATAATTTTTTTCCACAAAATCTGGTAATCTGGAATTTTGAGATGGGATTCATAAACCCATATAAGCCTGTGCCAGTAATATCAGATTGAAAAATAGTGGGGCATCCTGACTGTACTGGGTGGTAAATAAGTTAAATTTCTGAGGTTTATTATGCAGATTTGGTCATAAACGTCAAGCTTTCTCATCAGCTTTCATGTTTTGAAATTCTTCAGTTGGATCTGATGCTGTGATAAGTAGTTGAACCTGTTCACGATCATGAGATCTCAGCTTCTTTAACTATGGCTGTGGCTTCTGAATTTGTATGAATTGAATTTTTGTTTCAAACTTATAAAACTGTGTGGTAAATTATACCATATGCAATTATCTTAGAATTCTTGGTTAAAACATTTTGTATGGGTATATTGAAACAGAGCTGGGTTTCACCTATTTTTACCACTGGTTCGCCGTGCGCATGCTCACTTCACGCGCCTTCCATACATGCAGCCAGCCAGGCTTCAGCGCATGCATTTTGCTCACATGCGCATTACACGCATGTGCCCAGCTTCAAAAATATGGCTAAATAGGTTGGCATAACGCTGGGGCAGGCCTACCTGGGCTCATCCATGGTCGCCGCTACCAGTTTGCTGGTCCGAACCAACTGAATACCACCACTGATCTGAAAGATTCTATACATAAACATTGTTTCAACTCTGAAAGACTTCAGAGTTGAAACAATGTTTGTGTATGTCAATGTGTTGAGATGCACTAGGAAATTAAAATTGGTTCAGTGGTGTGCAGTTCATTTGTATTGTGGTGAAAGTATTCCTCCAGTCTTCAGTGGAATACAGGTAGTCCTCGATATACAGCCATTCGTTTAGTGACCATCCAAAGTTACAATGACACTGAAAAAGTGACTTATAACTCTTTTTCATATTTGCAACCATTGTAACATATGGTCACATGGGGTCACGACCTTCTGACAAGCAAAGTCAGTAGGGGAGCCAGATTCACTTACCAACTGTGTTACTAACTTAACAGCTGCAGCGATTCACTTAACAACCATGTCAAGAAAGGTTATAAAATGGAGCAAAAGCTCACTTAACAACTTTCTTAGCAAAGAAATTTTAGGCTCAAGTGTTGTAAATCGAGGATTACCTGTCCACATTGTCTTGTGTGTGTGTGTGAATTATTGCCACTGAACATTAAAAAGGATATTGATCAGTTATTATTTATAAATCTTTTCTCGGTTAATATGTTTATTTTTTTAAAGTTGTTATCAATACATTTTGGATAAGGACATTATAATAGTGGGTTGTTCTCTAGCAGCTGTCCAAGGGATTGATTCTGTGTGGATAGGATAATATAAAACTTAAATTTAAAAGCTAACTATTTTATTTTACTCCAGGATTTTTTCCAACTTCTAAGTCTAGCCCATGGTTACAGGAACTTTCAAAATATTATATAGACCATCCTGGTTAGATTTTTAAAAAAATAAATAAATCAGACAAGACATGTTTTTGATGCCAATTGTGTAGGCTTCCCAGGTTTTGTTGTTATTAGTTGCAAAGTTGTGTCCGACCCATCGTGACCCCATGGACAACTTTCCTCCAGGTCTTCCTGTCCTCCACCATCCTCTGAAGTCCACCTAACCTCTCATCTTCTTCAGTACTCCATTCAGCCCACACGTTCTCTGTTGTCCCATTCTTCTTTGGCCCTCAATCTTTCCCAGCATTAGGTTCTTCTCCAGTGAGGTTTTTTTTTCCTTTTCATTGAGTTTAATTTCCTTTTCATCTTCCCACGTTCAGTGGATCATAAATGGTCCTCCATTATCCTGTTGAGAGTCAAACCTGATGGGTGAGTAAGAGGGGGAAAAAAGGGACTAAACAGGATAACATTGTGGGAGAGATAAGGATGGAGCCAAATTCATGCTTTTAATTCACGGTAAATGATGAACTATGGATTTTTAGTAATCAAAGTTTCCTTGATAGTTTTGTGTATTAGTTTGCCTTTCAATGGGCTTCCCAATCTAGAAACAGATCCAGTCCTTCAGTGATTTTCCAAACAGAGAGTCTCTTTGGTGTAGTGGTTAAGGTGCGGGGCTAGACTATGTGGGCTAGGTGATTCTGACCAGTCACTTACTCTCTCAGCCCAGCCCACCTCACACGGTTGCTGGGGGGGTGGGGAATAGGAGGCAGGGGCATTAGGTATGTATTAGGGGTGGGTTCCACTTACCTTTACTACCTGTTCTCTTCTTCTTTGCACATGCGCAAAGCGCTGTCTTTCTCGCAACCAGCATGTTTTGCATGTATGCACGCCAAATGTGCACTCTGTGCATGCGCAGTAGGGTCGCAACCAGCATACTTTGCACGTGCATGCAAAACATGCACTGTGCATGCCCACAATCATTTAGCAGAGGCAAGGCGCAGCAATCAGCCGATTCAGCTGGCAAAAAACAGGAAGATAAATTAAAAATCACACTGGGGCGAGCGGGAGGGCCCAGCTCCTGGACAGTGAGAACTGGTTCGCTGATGTCATCCGGTCATCGCTGTCGGATTGTGTGAACCGGTTCTGAACCGGGAGCAACCCATCACTGGTATGTAGGCTGCCTTGAGCGGATCAACAATCTAATCCAAAAGTTCAAACTCGCAGCTTTAAGACTTGTGGACTTCAGCTCCCAGAATTCTCCAGCCAACATAGCTCAAGCAGGGCTGGCTGGAGAATTCTGGGAGTTGAAGTCCACAAGCCTTAAAGCTGCCAAGTTTGAGGACCTCTGATCTAATCAAATAAATGTATAAATATTCACCTTTTAACTGCATACCTTGATGTAGTAGTCTTTCTCAGCAATTACTTTTTAATAACGTTTAATTTTTTCAGTTAAAAAAAAGAAAACTGGCATGGCAGTTATTTTGGTCAATACTAAGCTATAAACTGGCTATGTTTCAGCAAGTGATTATGGTGATATATGTTCTGTACCTCTAAGAATTGCTTAAGTATGGCTGAGAAAAGCTGCATCTGCAAACCTTTGTACCTTTAGCTTTTCAGGTGTACTTTTTCTCAACCTTGGCTGCCAAACTGGATTAAACAAAAATTCCATCTTCATCACAATTGCCCAAAATATAACAGCATTGTCTTTCCCTGAAAGCCAGGAATTCTGTTCATTGTGCCAAGAAGAAATATAGATCAGTCATTTCACTTTTTTAAAAAAGGAATGCATTGATTAAATGTCATTGACTATGGCAGAAGAAATTGTGTTAGGTACATGTAATTTATTCTCCAATAAGGAAATTAATACCGTTCTATGTATCTTAGGACTCTCTGCTTCATCCAGTTTTTGTTTTTAGGTCTGAGACTAAAGTACTAAGCCCATGATGGCGAACCTATGGCACGGGAGCCCCAGGTGGCACGCGGAGCCATATTGGTGTGCACACGAGCATTCCCCTAAGTTCAGCTGTGATGCACAGGTGGCCACTGGCCAGCTGGTTTTCGGACCTTCTAGTCCCGCCAGAAGTCGGAAAAGAGGCTGTTTCCAGCCTCTGGAGGGCCTGGGGGTGTGGAGAAGGCCCTTTTTTCACTCTCCCCAGGTTCCAAAGCCTTTCTAGGGAGGGTGGGGCAAATTGAATTATGGGTGTGGGCACGCGGACGTGCAAACCGCCACAGGCACCCCCCGCTTTTTGCACGCGATGGCAAAAAGGTTAGCCATCACTGTCCTAAGCACTTTTTCAGATAGTCTGTTCCATTGCATTCTGCAGGGCTTACTTTATAAGAGATCATGCTTAGGCTTTCCATTGTGTGCCAGACCAGGATGTCTGATCATTCCGTGGTTGCAAATGTCAAATAATGTCTTATTTGACCCCAATGTAATTGGCAGAATTTTCTCAAAAAGAGAATGTATTGCTCTTCATTGAATCTAGTCTATTCTCAATTATCCCATTTCACAGTGTTTTGTGTAGATCAATGGATATACATTATGTCATTGTGAAGTAAAGGGCTTTTTGATTCTTTTCAAATGACCTTGATTTGTTTTAGGCTGGTTTGGAAGCCAGGAAGATTCCAGAGAAAGTCCCCTTGTAAAAATGCCTTTTGATCTCTTGAGAGAAATGTGAGAGTACTCTGTGGATCTTGATAAGCTAGCATGTACAGAGGTAGTCCTTAGGACTTAGGTTATGATGGCAAATTGGGATTGGGATTTCCATTGCTAAACAATTCAATGTCACACAGCCACATTGCTTAGACATGGCATTCCCTACTTCTGTTCTTCAGGTAAGATCCCAAAGTTCCTGCTGGCTTTCAACAAAGTCTGTGAGGAAGCTGACAGTCAATTCCCAGGTGGCTCACCAGCAGGCTGGTGGGTAGATGATTGGTTTCTGCCAGGCTGCCAAGGTGCGTGGCATGGCTGGCAGGGCGTGAGTACAGCAGGGTTGGGGGTGTCTGCTGATGAGTGGGGGGATGTGCATGAGTGGCCAGTGGGTCACTGCATGGTGGGGCAGTGTAAATTGCCTGCCTTCAAAGAGCTTTTCAAAAAGTTCTGAGTGCATAATTTTCATGTTCTTATATATAACTTTTTTGTCTTACCATCCATTTCCAAGATTCAGCTGAACTGCCAGTATTTTACCTTTAAAAGTGCTACATGCTTTCAAACCAGGCCATCAGTAAACACTCTACATGCGCATTATGACTGTCACTGGAAATAATGTTTACGTCTCTCATAAGATATTGCAGCTGCAATGATCCAGTTATATAATCTTTAGGGAAGGTTTGACTAGTGTCTGCCTTTTCTACTTTTGCTGTGCCAAAGACGCACCTCCCCTTTTTAAACACATCCCATTTTTTATTGAATATTAAACTGCAAAGTGATCCAACCGGTCAGTCCTAGAGGAGATCAACCCTGACTGTTCTTTAGAAGGCCAGATCCTAAAGAT
>JANHFP010001788.1:109031-121885 GCA_032468135.1 Calamaria suluensis | reverse complement strand
CTCTCTCTCTCTCTCTCTCTCTCTCTCTCTCTCTCTCTCTGTCCCTTTTCCTTTCTCAGCACCCCCCCCCCCTACCCCATTTTTGTCCTAGCAGGCTTCAGGGAAGTGTGAGAGCAAAAACGGAGACCTAAATAGGCAGTAAAAAAATGTTCCAATAATCAGCTGTAATAGTCTGAGCCTTCTTTTTACCTTTTAAAAAAAAAATACTACCAGTTCCAATGAATAGGTAGTAAAAAAATGTCTCTTGGCTCAGACAATCCCATGGAGGGGGTGGGGCTAGGGATTTTTACTAACGGTTGTCCGAACCACCCACCGCTATTGCTACCAGATCGGCCGAACTGGTCCAAACTTGGGAGCATTTCAGCCCTGCATATAAGATGCTTTTGCATGGATAGACGCTTAATTCCTTAATTATTTAATCACCTTGAACATTGAATTTTCAGTCTCCTCTATCAATTACATAATACTAAAAACCCATAAATTCCTTTTAGCTGAATGGCAAAAACTTTTGAACCGAGGCACCTCAAATGGGCTAAAGTATAGAATGCATCCAAAATCCAGGAGCCATAACACCCATGGTACTGAAATTGGGCAAATTTTATAAAACATTTTATGACATAAGCATTATGATAAAGCAGTTGATGACATAATACAAAACATTGTAAAACATTTCATGTGCTGAAATTTGACTGTGCTATAAAGTTCAACATGGGCTACATTTAAAACAGATAATCTCTGAATATCTCCCAAGGGAAAATAATCTGAAATTGATTGTTAGATATAAGTATGCGCTATTAAATATGTAGAAAGAAAATATTTATCTCATAAATTTGATGATCTTCGTATTTTCTTTCTTTGCTGTTTATGATGTCAGTCATAGTGTGGATATTTTAACTTTTGCCATTTCATATACTTTGTTAAATTGCTGAGAATTGTCTTTTTGCAGTGAGGTGTAAGTTTGACAAATGTATAGCATTAAAGTAATATATTTTTGTAACCAAATAATAAAATTTGGGTGGCTTGTTCAAAGCAGATTTCTTAATCTTAGCTAGATAAGGTCTATGATCCCAAAAATGAAGAAGATGATATGGTTGAAATGGAAGAAGAGAGACTACGAATGAGAGAGCATGTCATGAATGAGGTAAGGTTGCAGGGCACACATTTTACAATTAACTGTTAGCAAACTTCTGTTTTTTTAACTAAATGGTAAAAATTGTGTAATTATGTATTTAAGTAGTGGGCATATTTCCCAAATTAGAACATGTTTCTGAAAATGCTTATTTTAGAGCTTTCCTGATCCCAACGCAGTGTATGTTTGTTAGTGCATGTCTAGTTATCCCTGTGTGGATAGTTTTTTTTACAGTTTGCTGTTGAATATCTACTTAAATAATGTAATCAGTAATCATTCATGAACAAATTGCCTGGGGATGGGAATGTTTGTGTGAATCCAACTTTATTTTTAAACAGTAAGAATGCTATTCCGACTAGTGTTTACAACTTTACAACTTTTTACAGTCAATATATTTAAAGTTATACAATTATTAAAACCTTTCATTCAATCTGTTGAATGACTAGCCTATTGTCATTGTGAAAATCAGCTTCTCAGTGAGTGATATTTCTGTCAGGTTCACCATTACCATGCAAATTTGATACTTCCAATCTGATGATTGCTGTTTTGTTTTTGTTTTGCCACATAATAAGAAAATATTAAATTCTCACATGCTATTGATACTTGAGTGACATGGAATTTTAAATGTTACAGATAAGTTGCACGTATCTCATCAGGATGGAAATATTTGCAGCACCCATGAGATGAGATTCATTTGTGTTTTGCTCCTTAGGCACTTATCAATTTCCATCCCTATTACCATTATGTTTTATACAGTACAACTGATCATAACTTATTTTATTGTGTACCAAAATATGGATTTTCTCTTAAATAAAGTAGCACTATCCAGGACTTTTCTGCAACCTTATTTCCATTTGTTTTAAGAACTGCAAATAAATTATATAGCCTAAACTATGTGTATTTGTGTGTGTGTGTGTATGTATTTGTATGTATGTATGAATATGTATATGTATATATGTATGTATGTTTATATACATATATATTTGCTTCTCTTTTAAAAGGTTGACATCAACAAAGACCGGTTAGTCACCATGGAAGAGTTCATGAGAGCTACACAGAAAAAAGAGTTTTTGGAGCCAGAAAGTTGGGAGGTACTAATGACACTTTTGAACTAAGATTGATCATAGTCATCAGCAAATGGCCCATCTGTTTTGGACTCTTAATCATCTATATCTTCTTTTGTATATATTTATTCATCATTAATGACATTCTGAAAATAAAATTTAAACAGTGAGTCTAAGGAAGGACACTGCAAAATTCTCTCTCTTTGGAACAACTTTGTTGTTTGAAACTGAGTAAGCATGCACATTATGGCAATAGAATTTGAGGAAAGGAATAACTATAAAGTTGGAAGCAAAAGAGAATAATTGTTTTACCTGTCCTGTCCTACATGTATTCATTTTATCCCGAAGTTGGTTATGATTACAAATATTAGACAATTGCAATGCTACTGTATCTGGATTTTTTTCCCCTTACAGTCATAGTCCATAGTTTCAAAGGAACCTTAAGAGGTTCCACTCTACTTCATGGTAAAGGAAATTATAGAGATATGAAAGCTAAGTCTGTGAATAACCATCCATTTAAACAAATGCAGTCCATATATTTTCTAGACTCGACTTCATCCAAGGAAAGGCTCAGGGAAAAAGACAAGAATGGTAGACATAGTTCAGGGGTGGGTTCCACTTACTTTTACTACAGATTCTCTTCACACGCAAGCTTCACGCACACACACTGGAGCACACACATCAGCGTACATGCCAAACATGTTCTCCAAGCATGCGCACTACCATTTTGGACAGGTGAGTCACGGCAATCAGCTCTGCCGCACCTATTCAGCTAGCGAAAAATGATGGAATAAAGGTAAAAGGCCCAGCTCGCGGTCATAGAGAACCGGTTCGCTGAAGTCATCCGGTCATCCCTACCGGATCGCACGAACCGGTCTGAACTGGGAGCAACCCACCACTGACATAGTTCATCTTTGTTATTGTTGTGAGGAAGAGGAATCTGTTTCAGAAGCAGCTCAGAAGATGCTCAGCCACAGGGTCTTCTATTGGCATATGGTCTATGTTGGGGTTTGCTCTGTGAAGTGGTGGGCTTCAGTTCTTCTCCCTTTAATGAGGTTGATTGCAATTTCGGTTTTTAAATTTACTCCAAAAGCACTTTAGCTCCAGATTTGTACATCGAATAGGGAAATGTGAAGCTGATAGATCAGTAAGGGGCAATGTTGAGAAATTGTTTCCTTGCCTTTTACTTGGGAGGAATTTTAGAGTGCTCTAAAAGCACACATTCTCCTTATTTCAAAAGTAGGTGATAATCAAGCATCTTAAACATCTTGGGCACCAATACAGATATAGAGGAGTCTGAATTTTTTTTCCCATTAAGATTCCTTTTAAGGAGTTAAAATTTGTTGTTCTTGTTGTTTTAAAGACTCTGGATCACCAGCAGCTCTTTACTGAAGAAGATCTGAAGGAATTTGAAAGTCACATTTTCCAACAAGAAGACGAATTGCACAAGCAGGCATTAGAACTTCAGAAAAAGAGGGAAGAGCTACAGCGGCAACAAGACTTCCTTCAGAGTCAGAAACAAGAACTTGAAATGGTACAACTAGAGCAGTTGCAAGCTTTCCTTTGCTTGTTTGGAAGCTAGTTCTTTTTCTTTTTAATAAGAAAGACACCCCAACTATGTTGCAATGTATACTGGCTATTCAGGTAGTCTTCGACTTTAGGGGTGTGTTCCGCTTACCTTTACTACCGTTTTGCACTGGGAGTGCACATGTGCGCTTGCTTCGCTTGTGCACGAGCCCTTCTGCGCATGCACAGAAGCTTCTGCATATACGCAGATCATCCATGATGATTTCCGGGCAGGTGGGTGGAGCCTCCCATCGGTTTTACAAGAACCGGACCGAACATGGAGCCACCCACCAGTGCTCGACTCATGACCACCATTGAGCCCAAAATTTCTGCTGCTAAGTGAGAAGTCTATTAAGTGAGTTTTGCCCTATTTTATGACCTTTCCTGACCACAGTTGTCAGGTGAATCGCTGCACTTATTAAGTTAGTCACACACTTGTTAAGTGAATCTGGCTTCCCCATTGACTTTGCTGATCAAAAGGTCGCAAAAGGTGATCACATGACTCTGGGACACTGCGAACTTCTTAAATATGAACCAGTTGCCAAGCATCCAAATTTTGATAATGTGACCATAGGGACCCTGCAACCGTCATGTGAAAAATGATCATAAGTCACTTTTTTCAGTGCCGTTGTAACTTTGAACGGTCGCTAAATGAACTGTTGTAAGTCGAGGATTGCCTTACTGCCTCCATGGGACGGTCTCACTAGTGACAATCATCTCTAAACTGGAGGGAAAGGGACAGCTCTATTGATGGGCAAAATGAATGCCAGGTCCTTGGCAGTAACTTTACCTAAAACAGAGGTGGGGAATGATGGCTCCTTCATGACTTGTGGACTTCAACTCCCAGAATCCTTGAGCCAGGGAAGCTGGCTCAGGAATTCTGGGACTTGAAGTCCACAAGTCATAAAGGGGCCATCGTTCCCCACCTGTGACCTAAAGCAAGATTCTCACAGAGTCTTTTTTAACAAAATTTATTTAAAAAGAAGCTAAATAGATTACAGAAGCTTCTATAACTGGATTCCTTTTTTTTTAAAGAATCTTTTAACTTATTAGGACATAAACGTGCCCCATGTTTAGTGCTTCTTCTCAGGTTGTCTGTCTGTTAGCCAGTTCACTAAAGAATGTGCAGTTGTCTGTTAGTGTTTTTACAACCACCTGAATCCTTCTCAGGCTTTGCTGGGTGTTATGGAAAGACAGCGTAGGGTTAATTAGTTTACTAAGTTGTTATTTTGTCCATTCTGGTACTTTTTTATTTATTTGCCAAGATAACAGGGCTGGTTTGTTTCTTTAACACTGAGTTCAGGAAAGAGTTGCCCCCTTGTAACTCTTGCCTTGTGTGTGTTTGTGGTATGTTTCAGTTGTAAGTTCCTGATTGGCCCATCAAAATAATTCTCGGATTCTGGCTCCTTTTAACAGAAGAATCTGTCTTAGCATGGCAAGAAAGACAAAAGAAAGATAAATGACAGTTTATTATAGGAAATGAAAATTTTGAGACCGTGGGTTTAAATGTTCTCCATCTTGCTACATGTAAATTAAATGTTTTACAGGCTGTTAAGCAAATGGAACAGAAGAAGTTACAGCAAGGACATCCGCCATCAAGTCCAGATGGAGAACTGAAATTTCAGCCAGGTAAGTAACTGTCGTCCTTCTCTGTTTTTCTTCCATTGGTTTCCTTTTATTTGCCTGCCTAGTAAAAAAAAGAAGACAGTGGAATAGGCTGCTTTTCCTTTGCCACATCAGTACACAGGTAGCCCTCGACCAATGACTATACAGGTAGTCCTCAATTTATGACCACAACTGAGCCCAAAATTTATCTTAAGCGGAAACATTTCTTAAGTGAATTTGTCCTATTTTATACAACTTTTCTTGCCACATTTGTTAAGTGAATCACTGCAGTAGTTAAATAAGTAATAGGGTTGTGAAGTGAATCATGGGTTCTCCATTGACTTTGCTGGTCAGGAAGTCGCAAAATGACCCCTGAACCCTGCGACCGTCATAAAAATGAGTCGATTGTCAAGCATCTGAACGTAAACCACTTGACCACGGGGATGCGACAATGGCCAAAAGTGTGACAAACAGGCATAAGTCACTATTTTCAATGCTGTTGTAACTTTGAACAGGCCACTAAAGGTAAGTTGAGGACTACCTGTAACAGAACCCGGCCATTACAGTCAGAAATCATGATGGTCATTAAGTGAAGCCCCACTTAACACCTCCCCCATCCCTGTCCTCAATGTGGTCATTAAGTAGAACACCCTGGAAGGCCTAATGCAGGCTCTGCCCTGGGCCCCATCCATACCTTGAGCATCTGTGCTTTGCTTTCCACCCTTGGCATTCCTCTAGGCCCGTGATGGCAAACCTATGGCACGGGTGCCACAGGTGGCACGCGGAGTCATATCAGTGGGCACGCGAGAGTTCCCCTACGTGCAGCTCTGATGCACATGTGGCCGCTGGCCAGCTGATTTTCTGACCTTCTGGTCCCACCAGATGTCGGAAAAGAGGTGGTTTCCAGCCTCTGGAGGGCCTGGGGGTGTGGGGAAGCCCCCTTTTTCACTCTCCCCAGACTCCAGAACCTTTCTAGGGAAGGTGGGACAAATTAAATTATTGGTGTGGACACCCGGACACGCAAACCCCCAAGGGCACCCCCTGCTTTTGGCATGCAATGGCAAAAAGGTTAGCCATCACTGCTCTAGGTCTTGGTCGTGCCTCCCACCAGAACCCCAAATGTTCCTCCTCTCCCCCCCACCCCCAAAGCATCACCAATTGCTTAGTTACCTTTTAGCATAAATCTCTTTGTGGAAGTTCTGGAGTTCATGTTGGGAAGAAGAGCAAGCTGCTCCATCTCTCAGCATCGCCAGGCCACATGACTGTGTTCCAGCAGTGAACATCATGTTCAGACATCCACCATTATATCAGAATATATCAAACAGTAATGTGTATTGTATATTTTGTGCAACATTTTATATGTAGATGAAATATTCTGGTCTCTTATGCGAACACTGTTTGTGCTTGGACTTTTTCAAAACATTACGTAATGAGAAATGAGATTTTGAGATTTGTATTATGAAACAGTTGCTTACGCAATGAATATTAAAAAAAAAATTTGTGTTACAGCTGCGTCACAATTAGATGGAAATCTGCAAAATCCTCCAGTGGGCGGCAATCAGCCTTTGACGCCAGGAAATATACCAGTGCAAGAAGCAGCTGCTAGATCGGATCATGTCCAGTCTCATCCTTAACCACTTGTGCCTCGGTTTATACGTATTTTGGGGGTGGGTGGGTAAAATAATCAGAGTCTAAAGTGAAATGTGAAAAGAAGGATAATTTTATGTTTCATTTCACATGTGGGATTCATATAGGATCAAAATCCAAATTCATTGTGTAGATCTTCAAAGGCCCAAATGATATAATACAGGATCTTAAAGTTGTGGATATTCTGTTTTTCTCATTACACATAGACAGACAACAGGATATCCAACTTTTCCTCTACAGAGTCTTCTTTCTTTTCTTTTCTTTTTTTTGGTCTCAGGTATAATTTGGCTTCCTATCATTTGTGCTTTTGAAAATCTTTTTCCTGTTTCACCGTTAAATCATTTACAGAGACATTGTCAAGCAGAAAGTTAAGATGACTAAACCCCTTAAATTTCTTGATGTTCTCCATTGCTAACGGGTTTGAAGTTGGAGACGTTTAGAACTGGTCTAAACAAAAAACAACACTTCCATCTCCGTTTTGACTCATGATGGTATGTTCCCAAAAGTGCCAACAATTTAGAGTTGTAATTTTATGGTTATGGATGAAGGAGTTGTAACAATTCCTTTGGTTTTCAAGATCAATTGAAAAGAAACATCTGTGATCCAATTTTTTTAAAAAAATACTTTTTAAAAGAAGTGTAATTGCAGCACAGAGCCATGGGAAACAGTGAATGTATCTTCTGTTTTATAAAATCCTATGAATACCAATGTGCCAATTCTTCACACTGAAATACTGTGCATTGAAGTGCATTGATTTAGCCATCTTTACTGTTGCTAACTAAATGTAATTCATCGCTGCATTTTGGCTACAAAGAGGATACTTTCCTTCTCCTCCCTTTTGTAACAAGCTAGTTGCATTTATCTCTCTATGAAGTAAGAAAGGAAAGCTCTTTAGATGGCAGAAATGTTTTTAGAATTAACATAGACCCAGCATTGTCTTTTCCTTCTTCGTAAAAAGAGTCATTTGAAAACCATCAGTGCGTTTCAAACGACATTTGTCAGAAACTGCATTTTGAATGTTATTGAAATACTTAATTACATCATTTGACAGGACTACAAAGGCAAAAGACATGCATGTAAACATTCTCCATCATTTTAACACAAGTAGAAATGTCCGGAACCTTACAGGTCAAATCCCATTTATTCTTTCAACTGGTAAATGCATCCTCTCATCCATTATGTTAACTTTGATTTTGATGCAAGTACTGTTGAGCTAAATAGAAATGTTTGCTGGTCTACGTTTTCCTCAATTCGTAATAAGATTTAAAATCCAAATTATTTTCTGAGGGTAACATTTCTTTGTGACTGAAGAAGAAGGAGATGATTTAAAAATAAGAAAACAAAGCCACCTTGTTACTGAAGAACTATACTTTTATTTCTGGGAAATGGGACATAATGTATAATTATTTATATAGGTGGTGTTTTTTGTTTAAACCCACAGTTTTTGTATATAACAAAATGAAGAACACCCTCTTTTAAAAGAAAAATTAAAGGAAAAGGATCCCTTGTTGACAAGTTTTGGTTAATACTGTTTATGACCTCCAGAAGGATTAAATTCTCTATTTTATAAAACAATATAACTATTTTAAAAAATCTGTTCTTTCCTGAGTGTCCCTTCCATGCTTTACATATTACATAGAACTAGGAGGTTTCCCATTTTTGATCTTACTAAGGACATGGGACTCCAAATGGATAATTTGAAGACTCTGTGTAAGTTTTCTTTCTCTCTTGGATTAATTGGAGTATGTGGTCTCTTCCCTGTTCAGTATTTTCCTTTAATCCCATTTACCCAAGGCTGTAATTGAACCAATGGCAAAATATGCCAAAAGCAGAATGTAAAGTCGTAAAGGCTCTATAAAGTAGTAAGTTCTAACAACTTTCCTCTTATAAATTAGAAAGATAATATTATAATTTTTTAATGCACTCAGCCTATTGTTAAGCTTGTGAATGGAGTCCCCCCCCCTTTTTAAGATAACTGGATACTTCCCTGTTTGCTGTGTGTAGTTCTAGGATCGTGATGGCGAATCTATGGCATGTGTGGAGCCATATCGGTGTCAACTTGAGCACAGCTTCCAGTCCCACCGGAAGTTGGCAAGTGGGCCATTTCCTAACTCTATAGGGCCTCTGGTGGGGGGGAAGCCTGTTTCGCCCTTCCCAGACTCCTAAAAAGGCTCTGGACCCTACGGAGAGGAGAAAATGGCCCTACTGGGCCATCACGTACCAAATGCAGGGAGAGCATGGGGGGTCCCACGCACATGCACGGGGTGGCAGTGCACATAGAATTATGGGTGTGAACATGCACACAACAACCCCCCACTCCCACTCCCCCCGCTTTTGGCACATGATGGCAAAAAGGTTAGTCATCAGTGTTCTAGGACATATTGCATGGCACAGAGCAGCCAAATGGAAGGAACCACTGGGAACTCTGTGTTGAATGAATTCTTATTTGGATTATGTAGCTGTAGCCCCAAAGAGCATTGATGGCTTGGTTCTTATTTATTTCTTATACTGTAGACACAACTAGCCAATCGATAGAAACTTCCACAGAAAAGTTTTCTGTTTTCTGGAGTCAACATCTTGAACACATATTGTGAATCTTTCTTGTGGGTTACAAATATGACTGGTAAAAGCTATCTTCTCTTTTTTATTTACAACCATGCACATTTTTATTAACACTATTAATATGCTGCCCTTTAATTTTATATGGTGTTCATCCCTCTGTTTTAGGTTACAAATACAATCAAAGAATTGGACAGTGCGCAATCCAATCCCAGTTATTGTCTTTTTCAGTTTGCTTTGAGAAATGTTCCGATGATCAATGTGTTATTGTAAATATTCTACTCCCTACCAAGTAGAATTTGCAAGGAGAGATGGAGTATGATCGCCCACAGGGGCCACTGAAACTATTCTCACAGGGACGATGACAATTGGAAATGGGAGGCTGTTTGCCCTGACTATGAAATCGATTGGAATCTGTAATGCTGTATACAGCTTGAGGGGCTGGTTATAAAGGAAAGCAACCTTCACTGCACAATTTCAGACTGCATACTTTTCCACCCAATTATTGTTAATTGGAATTCAATAGTAATGGATTTTAGAATTCAGAAAGGCCACCATGAATTTGAACTATCTACAGGTAGGATGATATGGCAGATGCCAAATTATCTGCTCTTCCAGTCTCCTCATTCCAAGATCACCCCATCCAATCACCTGAGCAAAAGAGGAACTGTGATCACTATCCCATTTGCCTTCCCTTGTGAAAGATGCCACTGGCATTTCATTTCCAAATGGACTGTAAAATAAGTTATATTCATTTCTTCTCAAAGCAAGTTGTGTTCAGGTGGTACATATCTGGTGGAGGCCAACTTTAACATGGAAATGGTTGGCTTACTATCAGGTTTCCTGTCCAACTTCATCTTGAACCTTATCAGGACAAAAATACATTAGATGTAAAGAATGGCAAAGTTGAATGGCAAAGTTGTACATATCCATATGCTCTCAAGTGCAATATTTGTAAGAAGAATGTTGTTTCACTTGTGCTTTGTATAATTTTTAATCAGATTAAATAGAATTCAAACTCAGTTTCTTTTGGTTACTGCTTCTATCTTTTTCTTCCAGTGGCTGTGGAATGAAAAAAAATCTCAAAAGTATATAGATATCATAAATAAGACTTTTAAAAATCATGGCGTGTTAACTCAGCACATCCTGTACAATTTTATCTTTTAAAATGTCTACAGCTCCTCCCTTTGTCATAATGCATGGTAATAATTTTTAAGTGTACTTTTAACATTGGATGAAATTAAAAACATACACAGTGCATTCAGGAAAGTATTCAGACCCACTTCACTTTTGTCAATTTTGTTATGCTGCAGCCTGATTCTATTTTTTTTTTCTTGTTTATCTACCCTCACTAACCCATAATGACAAAGTGAACACAGGATTTTAGAAATGTATATAAATTTATTGAAAAGAAAAAAACAGAAATACATTGGTATAAGTATTCAGACTTTGCAACATCATTTGAACTTTAGCTCAAATGCCTTCCATTTCTTTTGATTGTTGCTGACATGCTTGGAGTTGAGCTGTGGCAAATTAAATTGATTGGACATGATTTGGAAAGGTGCACACCTCTCTAGAGAAGACCTCACAGCTGACAATGCATACTGCAGCAGAGTGAGGGCCATGAGGTCAAAGGAACAGGAGATAGGATTATTGCAAGGCACAGATCTAGGGAAGGTAAAATTTCTGTTGCATTGAAGGTTCCTAAGAGCACATAATTCTTAAATGGAAGAAATTTGGTGCAGTCGGGATTCTTCCAAAAGCTTGTCCCCCGGTCAAACTCAGTAATCGGGGGAGGACCTTAATATGAGAGGTCTCTGACTGAACTCCACAAATCCTGTGTGGGGATGGGGATGGGACAGTGTTCCAGAAGGGCCACCATCTCTGCTGCCCTCCGTTGACCTGTGCCTGATGGCAGAGTGACTAGACAGAAGAAGCCTCTCCTCAGTGCAAAACACATGAAAACCCGCCTGGAATTTGCAAAAAAAAAAGCATCTGAAGGTCTCTCACACTGTACGGAAAAAGATTGAACTGTTTGGCTGCAATTCAAAATTCAAAATGTTATGTCCAATATAATCCCAACAGTAAAGAATGGTGGTGGCAGCATCATGCTGTGGGGTGTTTTTAAGCAGCAGAGACTGGGAGATGGCCAGTGTTCAGGGAAACCCTATTCAGGTCAGAAACACAAATTATTATGCCTGTGCTTCTGGAAGAAAAGGCCCAGTTTTAAAATTGAATTTGGTTTGCCCTTCCCTCCCCCTGCAACCCATAATCCCTGGCATCATTTGCTGAGCAAAAGATGGGTATTCTGCACAGAATAGACAATCCACTATCAGAATTCCTTAGTCTCAGCAGTTACAAAGATATGCAACAAAGGCCTGTCAAAACAGTAATTTGTTTGTACTGTCAAATCAGAACAATTCATGCAAATCAAAACAAAACGTGACAAAAGTACAGAGATAAAATGTTCCAATAAATCACTGATCAGTTGTTTAGGTCCAAACCTCAAAGGTCCTATGAAAAGGTTGCATTTTGACTGTCTTGTGAAATAATGTCAAGGCAGAATCTGCAAATGAGGCTTCTAACAGATTGTTCCACAAGATGGCAATTACTATTGTACTTCAGATGTTGAATGCTGCTGATGATTACAGTGTCTAAACTGATTACATTCAGACACTTTGGCAGGAATTATGGAGACGTAGATTTTGAGCTTTGCAGGTTGTTCAAAAACCTAAAGGTAATAGCCTCTGCCTTTTTTTAAAATAAAAAAATATATTTTGACCCGGTAAAGCATAGAACTTAGATCATAGAAAAGCAGAGTTGAATGGGACCTTGGAGGCCTCCTAGTCCAAACCCCTGCTCCAGCACGAGACCTTATACCATGGGTTTCAAACTCACAGTCATGTCACATAGTCATGTCACATGTCACATAGTGTATTGCAACATTTTTCTGCTTTGCTAAACTGGGGATAAGGGTGGCCAGCGCGTGATGCATCTGGCCTGCGAACTGGACACCCTTGCAATACCATTCTGGCACATAATGGCTGTTCAATGTCGTCTTAAAAATCTCCAGAGATGGAACAGTCACAACTTCTGGAGGCAAGCCGTTACACTTGATTACTTCTTTTCACTGACAGGAAATTTCAGTATATTAAATGTTTTCTAATCTAATTAAATGCAATGTTTTTTTAAAAAAAATCAGTAGGAGTCTCTGTTCCAGTCTTCCACTTTAAATAACTAAAAGACTTCCAGAATCTGGGTGTGTACTATTGATCCTCCTTTAG
>JANHFP010001788.1:70608-82453 GCA_032468135.1 Calamaria suluensis | reverse complement strand
ACTAGATGACCTCCAAGGTCCCTTCCAACTCTTATTCTATTCTATTCTATTCTATTCTATTCTATTCTATTCTATTCATGATACAATTATTTGAACTGGTTCAAAGAAGATTGGAAGCTGAACCTTTACTTTTCTTTCTCTTTTCTCTTTGTTTCTTATTTAAAAATAATACCTTTAATAAAAGTTATTTTTAAAAATGGATGAGTCTTCTGTCCATACTAATGGTATATGTTTCTACATATTTAGGAACCATAAAGGTTTTGATAGAAAGAATTTAAAATTGAAATTCAGTTATTTTAAAATTGTATTTTAAATCTGCATATTTTAAAATGCATTTTTAAAATGCATTAAAACTGATATTTAAGATGCCGCATGATTAGCACTGGTCAATTATGCAAAATGTTAATAAGCTGTAGGATGTATATTTGACAATTATATTATGTATTGTTTTATTACATGAGCTCAACTGTTAATAGGAGCTAATTGTTCAGTTTTTGGCATATCATGTCTGCTTCTGTGTACCAGATTTTGCATTATATTGTCATTTAACTACTTATGACAAGCAAAGCTGCCAGTAGTTTGAAGTCTCAATAATTTGGGAAATAGTTTTATGGTAAAATTGTCTATTATCCTGCCAAAATGCACAGGTAGTCTTCAAACTTTGTAGTTCAAACTTACAAGACACTGAAAAAAGTGGCTTATGACCATTTTTTATCTTTATGGTCATTGCAGCACGAGATCAAAATTCAGATGTTTGGCAATTGGTTTGTATTTATGACCTTTTGTGACCTTCTGACAAGCAAAGTCAATTGGGAATCCAGATTTGCTTAACAATCCATGTCACTAATTTAACAACTGCAGTGATTCACTTAATGACTGTGCAAGAAAGGTTGTAAAATGGGGCAAAACTCACTTAACAAATGTCTCACTTAGCAACTGAAATTTTGAACTCAATTTTGGTTGTAATTCAAGGACTACCTGTATTTCATATCCGTGTGATATTCAAATGTATATAATGTACATGACTACAGGTGTAGTTACAGAATTATTTTGCTGGTGCAGTTTTTGCTTGTTAGAGATAGACATGGCTTAATATAAGGTATTAATTTTTAACATCTGGCAGAATATTAATTTAAATATCTCACCATGCAAACTTGATTTTATTTATTTTTTAATATTTTATTCATTATGAAATTTGGAGATAAATCATGGGAAAAGAAAATACATATATAGCTCAATAGGTCCTACTGGAAAAGTAAGATGCTCACACTTAAAAGGTAAAGCAATTGTACTTTATTTCTCAAGAACTTTTAGACTAAGCTTTTTGTTATTAAATATTTTTTATTTACAGATATTTTACATAATTAAAAAATGTATAATAAAATGTCCTTTCAAATGGTTTAATTACTTATATTGCATCTATTTGTCTGCTTGAACAAAAGAAGCAAACACACTGTCTTCTTTTTCCAGCAGAACTTCTGGTTTGTCATATTCCAGAATAACTCCTCTCTTCATGACAATAATCATATCAGCATTTAGAATAGTGTGCACCCGGTGCTGTAAGACAAATAGGTATGGTTGACATTTTAATTGCAACTTATAACTATTTCTGAAAGATACAAAATCTTCTCCAAATCTTTCATAAATTTTGGAATGCAGGCCCCGTAACTGCCAAATAGAATGATCATTATTCTACCCTATTCAAAATACACATTTCAGAAAATAATATACTATTTTGGCTGAAAATATTTTACACGCTGTTATTAGCACTTTATTTTCATCGGACCACATAATATACCCACTTCACAGAGAACCTTATACTAGCTTTGTTTTTGAAATAAAAAGGCAGCTTTGGTTTGTTATTGTTAAGGCACAAAATAACTTTAATCCCTATAGTGTTATGTTAATTCTGTTTTCATATTATTAATTTGCTTGTTGACTTTATATTATTTAATTGGTTGCATTGCTGGAAAGATAATATCAATCAGCCATTTTCCATTGCTGTGTCCATTTACAGATAATTATGGACAATTTGCTTCCTTAATTTGCAAAGGTGTCTATATAAATTGCAATAATAGGGATGCTGCTTTTGAAGCAGGAAATAAATAGGAGAGTTACAAATTGATATTTCAGCAATAAAATATAACATACTTACTGCAATTGTCACTACTGTACGATCAGCAAAGGCAGTCATTACAACCTTCTGAAGAATGTTTTCCTACATAAGTAGATAACAAATGTTTATATTAATTATGACATCCCTTATATACATGAAAACACTGAGCAGTATTTCAATAATTAGTAAACAAATTTGTCTCCTTATAAAACCATTATGTATCAGGAACGTTTGAATCCCTGAACTTACAGTTGCCATATCAATAGATGCTGTGGCTTCATCCATGATTAAGATACTTGTTTTCCGTACAAAGGCTCTGGCTAGGCAGAACAGCTGTCTTTGCCCTTGGCTGAAATTTTCTCCACCTTCTTTGACTATTGCATCTGATTAAAACATATATTTAGAAAAGGAAGGTCACATGGAAACTCATGGATATCTTCCTTATACCAATTCATCACTCTTAAGTCTCACTTTTTCATACACAAGCATTACTTATATTAGTCAATCCTGTATTCCTGAATATGTTATTTTCATTTAATTTCCAAATTCATGTATTATATTCCTCTGTCCCTTACACAGTTACACTATTTGTACAGATAAAGATCTCTTCGACCAGCATGCAAAACCAGACCTAACAGACACATGACCAGGAACTGCAATTACAATAATCAGTTTTGCCTCCTTTGTTTTGTTTTCTCCCTATCCTTGCAAGTATTTTTTTTAAAAAATTGTCTTATGGAGGGAGAAATGAACTCCAAACTTCAGCTGACTGGATAGGCTTGAAATGCAGTAATAGACATTTTACTTCACTGCTTCCTGCACACATTAAATATACTGCTGTCCCATTGCATCATGACAACAGCAATGGATAGAGGATTTCATGCCCCAGTAACATTTTAATTTAATGGCTGCTATTCATTCTACACAGGTCTCAGTTTCAAGGCAGAAATGGGCTGAAAAAACCCTTAAAACAGACTGAAAACAGCCCACAAAAGAGGCCAAAGAAAGCCTCGAAAATAGGCCAAAAAAGCCCCGGAAACAGGCTGAAAAAAGACTGGAAAAGGGCCAAAACAAGGGAGGCCAAAAACTTTTTGTTGTTGTTTTCTTCTTCTAAATTTATGTGCATCTTATAGTCAGGTGCATCTTATAGTCCGAAAAATACGGTATGTCTACTATATAGTATCAACCATTTTCTGGAGAAAGACATTTCTGAAGAAAATGAGCAAATTGTAAATACAGTTAGCATATGTATAGTCCCTATCTAAAACAGCTAAAATTCAAACAGAAATGTTTTAAATGCTGGTTTTTCCACAGTTAAAGGAATTATTACCTAGCCCCCCAGGTAAGGCTTTTACTACGTGTTTCAGTTGTGCTATTTCCAATGCTTCCCATAAGGTGCTATCGGTGCATTTCTTTTCTGGATCCAAGTTAAATCTGCAAACATAAAAACGACTAAGGAGACTCAAGCTTGTCTGCTTTTTTGTTAATCTGTAGCTAGCACAATACTACTGATATGTCTTATTTTAGTGCAAAGTATGGGTCTAGCAAATGAAACAGTTTTTTAAATGTATCCACATAACTACTATATAGATACATTCTTCATTTCTGGAGAGGTTGTAGTGAGATATGATTAACAAAAGTCTAAGAACAACATTGTCAAATGAAGAAATACATTTATAAAAAAGCACAAAAATAAACACATACCACTGTGTTTATTTTATGGGCTGTAGAAACTGCTTCTTTGGATAGGAATTAAGCAGAATGAATTATTTTGTGTTATAAATATGCATTCAGATAAGTATAAGAAACAGACTCATTCTTACAGTAAAATTTAGCAGAACATCATTTAAAATAAATTTCAAGAAGATGCACATATAGAAAAGTTAAAACACTTTTTGAGCAACTTGTGAATTATGGAATCGGGTTGGTAGATCACAGTCTCAACAAAAAATGCATCAAAACATTAAAATATTCTGCCATTTCCTTCATGTACTTCTTTATCTATTAATATAGAGCAACTTCCATCAGGAATTAACTATGTTTTTGCATATTATTCTTTATCCTATATGGGGCAATTGGATGACAAGTTGATCATTGGAACACTTACCTGATTGTGCCACTAAACAAAATGGGGTCTTGGAGAATAATTGACAACCTGGATCTCAGAGTTTGTAAAGGAAGCTTGGCAATGTCTATGCCATCTATAATGATCCTTCCTGTTGTTGTTTTTTAAAAATCACATAAAATCCATAAGGTTAATCATATTTTCTAATGATGGTATTACACAGATGGGAAATACATCATATCACAGAACAATAATTAATTCAATAAGATGGAATGATCTTATAGCTATAATTAGTTTGATTATTCTTTATGCCACTGAGAATTATTTGATATAGAAGACTGGAAAGTATGCTATGCCCTATTAACAATAAAAAATAGAGAAATGTAAGCATGACATATCTTTAATCTAGAAAGCTAAAGATTGCTTAATATAAAGCAATGCATGATCCAGCCACATTAAGTGCTTTTAAATCTTGTTATGTTTCAGAAACAGACAATTCTGATTTGGATCAGTGCAATGAAAAAGGTTTCATTCAAAGTGAATGGTGATTCAAGGTTGTTGCTGTTTTTTTTTATCCTGAAAATTCTGATGCTTGCATTATTTATGCACAAGCATCTAAAGGATGAAATAAATCAATTTTTAAAAGAAAATGAATAAGATTTTCAAGATAGGAATGTGTGCATGAAATGTCAAAGGCGGATGCAAAGGTGAATGAATGTCATGATGATAAAATGAGTGGAATAAGTAATAGAAGCAGCACTATAGTATTGATAATCCTGCCCATCAGGAAAGAAGTGAAACCAAGCAGCTGTACCTGCAAATGGAAAGAGCTAAGACCAGTTTCTGAAACAGTTGCACAAATGGGAATGATGTGGTTGCATTGACTTGTGAAAAAATAAAGATAAAAGGCCACGAGACTGTCTGCTGTAAATAACTTATTTTAAATGTCTTCTATGGCTAAGAAAAAGTTGCGGATGAATTGCATATCTTTGAAAAAAGATCATGAAGTATTAATGATGGGTCTAATTAGTGATTGCTCAAGTATGGTCCTACCAGGAAATTCCTGGCAACTTTTCCCAGCCAGCAATTAAAAGATGGGAATCGGCTAATCTTGATTTGATTTTAACTAAAGGGTAGACAAAGCAGAAGGAAAAATAGGGAGAAACTGACCACATGAACTTGAAACTCTATATTTTAAGGGAAAATGAAACCAAGTGTCAAACAGATACTTTGAAGTTTTTAAAAAATAAAATAAATTGGATTTATCACAGGGATGTCAAACTCTGTTTCATTGAGGACCACATCAGGGTTGTGTTTGACCTTGGATGCCAGGGTGGGCATGGCCAGATTGACGTTACTTGTGGTGGGGGCACCTGTGGTCCCCCGAGCACTTTGCCAGTGAAATGAGGCTCCCGAGCTCAATTTTCAGCTGCAATGGCTATCTGAAACCTTCTGCCAGCAAAAACGGAGCTGTTTTCACTGTCAGAGGCACAGTGGGCAGGTCCTTCGCTGTTTCTACGGTGACCCCCACGGGCCAGATCTAAGCACCCTGTGGGCGGAATCCAGCCAGCGGGTCTTGAGTTTGACACCCCTGCCATAGCAGGATAAGCTAATGAAAAAAAGAGGCAGGAGTTCTTAAAAAGGGATGTCATATGAAATCAATGAGGTTGCACAAAAAGCTTAATTAAACTGTGAACATCAAAATGGTCACACAGGATGTGTGAAGAGGTATAGGGCACTATGGAGTACATGTGGTTGGTCTGCAGCTGTAGGGTTTATTTAGAAAGCTACAACTTAGATGTTTTTCAGAATGGTACAAAGAATTCAAATAAATCAGAAAAGGGCTTCTACTGATATATTCAAGGTAAAGGACTAGCATATCAAGTTATCAATAGCAAAATAAAAGGCACTCTTACCCACCTCCTATTTTGGCTCAATCTTCTCTATAAGAGATTATGTACTCCTCCATGCATTTGTAAATAGATGTAGGACCAGCATCCCAGCTTGAATTTAATATGGTCGGATAATGCCTACTGACCTCAAGTGAGTACAAATGCCCAAGATTAGATGGATTACATCCTAGGATAGTAGGATAGTAAAGAAACTTGCTAAGGATTTTGTCCAAACTGTCAGTTTTGAGAAGTCCTGGAGTTGAAATACCAGATGACTAGAAGAAAATAAGTATCAGCCTATCTTCAATGAAGGAAAAAGCAAGGGTCAGGGAAGTACAGACCAATCAGTATGATACCAAAACCTGGGAGATTCAAAATTCTACAGCAGATTGTAAAGTGATTCCATTGTAAATACCTAACCATATGATATTCTGATTAACAAACCAGTTAGATATTAGATGTCTGACATACTTACAAGTTAGATCCCTAGCTACCTAGAAACCAAACTAAAAGAGTGGTGGCCAATAGTTTGCTATCAAAAAGAGATCAGATGGGGTGATATGAGGCTCACTCCTTGTACTCATCAGCATTTTATTAATTATTAATAATAATTTATGAATGATGATGTACACCACCCCTAATGTACACTGGGTGGTGTACATCATAAAAGAAAACAGTAAAATAAAATTTTTGAATTCTTCCAGATTTGCAGGTGGGGTAGCTAATATTATAATTATTATGTATTCTATATCAGTGCCCCCAAACCTTTTAGGCACCAGGGACCAGTTCCATGAAGATAGGTTTTTCTGTGGGCAGGACGGGGTGTGCTTTTTGCATGTTGCCTACATCTCACGGATGGGGCTTAGCTTGTTTGCGTGGCCTGATTGCTGGTATACTGTGGACTAGTGCTGGGTGTTTCAGCTCCCTGTTCTATATGAAAGAAATTCCTTTATAAAAAAATAGAATTATCTTTTATAATATTAATAAGTTAAAGAAGTATATGAAAATAATTTGATATTTAGTGGGGAAAATGGAAATTTCTTAACTTCAGGAAATTAACTCTAGTGCATAGTATAGAATAGGGGATAATGGGCTTGGAAATAATACTTAAAAAGAACTTAGAATAGTAACTGATTGTATGCTGAACATAATATGTAATGTGAGTAATGTAACACACCAGTTACAAAGAAAAATGTGATTTTATTCTGCATAAATAGAAGTAGTTTCCAAACTACAGGAAGCTTTCTTTCCACTGTATATTCTATTGGTCAGGCCCCCACCTCACGTTTACCAAGTCCTTGAAATACTGAAGTCTCAATCAGATGTAGAGCAGGATAAAGAGGCTGAGGAGGACACTCTGTCTTATGAACAGAGGCTGGGGGATATTTGTTAAACCCTGAAAAAAGAGGATGGGGGAGATATGATAACTCTTTTCAAGAACCTGTAGAGCATGACAAAGAAGTAGAGTGAGAATCCTTATTATCTCTATGTGCATGTCAAGGGTGGTGGATCTTACATTCAGGTAGGAAAAATCCTATTGAATGTTAGAAAAGATGAACAGGAATGTTACATGGCCACTTTTAGCCATATATGTATGCTACATATTAATTAACTTTAGAAATCAAAATTAGATGGTAATCCCTTGCTGGGGTTGAGGGAAGCAAATAGAGCAAAATATATTTTATGTCTTCTTGAGATATTGTGGAGAGGGGTAAGAAAATTGGAAAAAGACAGAAAACAATGTTAAAATAAAACAAAAATGGGAGGTGTTTACTTTATCAGTACAGATTTACCTTCAAAGGCATCAACCATTCTAAAAAAGGCTAGAGAAAAGGATGACTTCCCACTGCCTGTTCTGCCACATATTCCAATCTGCAACCAAAAAACAAAACATCTGAGCTACGAATGAAACAGGGATTAGCATTAAAAGTACACAGTAGAAACATAAATTGTCAGTGGCAGATTAGATTCATGTGAAGAGAAGAAGTTATTAAAATGTGACTTTGCATTTAGAAATATTACTACGTAGAAAGTGCACCTATATATATCATGGATCCTTTTCACATTATTAATTAATATCACTTCACTCTTTCTCTTTTAATTGCATAATTTCCTGAGACAAAAATTGGGACATTATATACATTATCTGTCCATGATTAGAATGACTCGAGTCCTGCTCTAATGCAAATTTGGGAAACTGGTCCTGGAGAAGAGAAAAACCTACTTCATGACATATCATCCCAAAATGTGACCAGAATATACTGAAAATGTAAGACCAAAACATAAATGGAATATCATGTGATTTTTTAAAAATGTTAATAAATGATTTGAAAGGTTTTACAAAGAGGAGAGATTGATTTTTACCTAATGTATTTACCTAATGTAATATAATGTACATTTTAACTAATATAACTTGAATGAAAAATATTAAATGAAAAACAAAGATATATGTAGTCTTGAGTGAACAGAACAGAAAATACATTCATCAGAACAATGTAATCTCAGAATCAATTTTTAATAGGAGGAGGGCTATCCTATATAACAATGATGGCTAACCTTTTTGCCATTGTGTGGCAAAAGTATGGGGATCATGGGGGTGTGTGTTATCATGCGCACATGTGGCCACACTCATAATTCTATGTGCCCTTCCCCTGTGCATGTGCGTGCAACCCCCCCGACACTCCCCCATTTTTGCCATACGATGGCATGGTGGGCCCGGTAGGCCCGTTTTTCGTTCTCCCCAGGCTCCAGAGCCTTTCTAGGAATCTGGGGAAAGTGAAAAAAGCCTTCCCCACTCCCCGGAGGCCTTCCACAAGCTAGAAATGGCCCGTTTTCTGACTTCTGCTGGGCCCAGAATGCCCAAAAATCAGCTGCCCAGTGCACACATGCACACCACAGCTGTGTTCGCATGCCCACCAGTATGGGTCTGTGTGCCACCTGTTGCACCCGTGCCATAGGTTCACCATCATGGCTATTTAAGATTCATCAGTTACTTCCATTGTGTTCAGTAGAGTTCATTACCTTCAGATCATACATACATTGTCAACTATGTAGGATTACTTTATAACATTGTAAAAACACTACTACTACTAAGTGCTAATTTGAAGGCTTAAGGCACCAGGCTAGAAAGTGAGAGACCATGAATTCTATGTTTGTTTTGAACATGAAGCTAACTGTGTGAATTTGGGCCATTCACTCACTCACTCTCAATCTTGAGAAACAGCAAGTACTTAAGAATGTTGCCAAGAAAATTGTAGGCACTAGTCCAGGCATTTGCCAGGAATCACAATTAACTCAAAGGACAAAATTCTCTCTCTGTGTGTGACTATCTCCCTCCTTCTCCTGTGGGACTTCCAGATCCAGATGAACAGCAGGTACCGGCCATCAACTAGACATTGTGGTAGAATAAAAGCTGTGGTGTTACATGTAGCACTGCCAAGTGACAGCAAGTTAAGGTAAAGGTTTCCCTCGCACATATGTCCTAGTCGTTTCCGACTCTGGGGGCAGTGCTTATCTCTGTTTCAAAGCCGAAGAGCCAGCACTGTCCAAAGACATTTCCGTGGTCATGTGGCCGGCATGACTAAATGGCAAAGGTGCATGGAATGCTGTTACCTTCCCACCAAAGGTGGTCCCTATTTTTTCTACTTGAATTTTTACGTGCTTTTGAAACTGCTAGGTTGGCAGAAGCTGGGAGCTCACCCCATGATGAAGAGTTGGACGAGTACAAAGGTTTGAAAGAGGAACTAGAGAGTAAAAGCCAAATTGGTCCCAGTAGTAGTATGAATACTCAGGACTGTGATTCTTAAGCTGGGAGAGTGGCTCCAATAGATCCCGGGAATGACATTGGAGCTCTTCCCAGAAGAGTGCAGGGCTAGGAACAGCTAAGATACTCCCCACAACCCTCAAACTCCCAGGTCTCTAGCAGAGAACCCAGACTAAGGAAGAACCAGACCACTCACGGGGTGAGAAGGCATTATTTTTTATTCACACAGCTCTAATCTAAGGAATATGTTTCTGGAATAATTGCCTGTTTTTGTCTGCTGGATGTAGTTTCATTTAAATTGAGTTTTAATTGTTATATGGTTAAAAAGGTAAAGGTATCCCTCGCACATATGTGCTAGTCGTTTCTGACTCTAGGGGCTGGTGCTCATCTCTGTTTGAAAGCCAAAGAGCCAGCACTGTCTGATGACGTCTCCATGGTCATGTGGCTGGCATGACTAAATGCCAAAGGCACATGGAGCGCTGTTACCTTACCACCAAAGGTGGTGCCTATTTTTTCTACTTGCATTTTTATGTGCTTTCGAAACTGCTAGGTTGGCAGAAGCTGGGACACGTCACGGGAGCTCACCCCATTATATGGCACTAGGGATTCAAATTGCTGAACTGCCGACCTCCGATCGACAAACTCAGCTGCCTTACCCACTAAGTCGCTGTGTCCCTTATGTATTATATATTTAATTGTTTTCTGCTGGTATTTTTAAAATTAAGGGAGACTAATATAGATCTATTTCAAGCTATTTAGGTCTCCTCAGCTAGCCATACCCTTCAGGGATTCTGGGGTATATGTGTGTGTGTGTGTGTTTGTAGAGACACCTAGTTACCCAAACATGGGAGGGAACAACTTTGTAGCCCCCTTTTGCCCTTCAGCTCATTACCAGAGACTATCCAGGCAGTAATTATACGGCAACGTTGTGTCATTAATGTTTCAATTGTTTATTTTTCTGATATTTTAAATAAGATACAGGCGACCCAGGTTCAAATCCAAGTGGTGATGAGAACTAATAAGTTCGAAATAGCTATCCCAGATTCCCTTCATTTAAAATATCAGCATAAATAAACAATTTATATATATGTACACATATATATTTTGGTTAATTCTTTTTCTGCTGGTATTTTAAAATTAAGGGAGGCCAGTATAGATCTATTTTGAGCTTATTAGCTCTCATCAGCTGGTCATACCCTACTGTGATTTGAACACGGGCCGCCTGAATCTTAGGCAGTTGTATTAACCTCTAGGCCACAGGCTTTTTTCCCCTCAGCAGTTTCCACCAAGCACGGTATATATCCACAAAACACACACACACACACACACACATATATCCCAGTTCATTAAAGCATTATGATTGTTGCTGTATAGATATGTAACTGAAGGACATCTGGCACCAGAGTGTCTAGCTTGCACAGAATTGCAGCAGAAGCAGGGAACAGTAATGGAGCAACATCTATGCCTTTCAGTTTGATGGCATCCATTAATGAGTTTATGACAGGATTAAATTATTTGAATAGGGTTATTTTTAGTTTTATTAGGCTGCTGTCCTCTCCTCCTTGTTATCCAGTGTTTACGGCATTTGGGCCTGACTTGTAGCAGCCCCTCTAACTATAAATACTTCCTCTGTCACCTTTGCTTAGTGGACGTGATGATGCTATTCCCAGTATGACAAGGTTTCTCCTTGAGTACATCTTTTATGACTGACATGACTCAATGCAGCACAGAGGTCAACAGCTGACACCCAGTAGCAGACACCATCTCTAAATCCCAACTGCATTGTGGATCGGAAGGTAGGGTGGGCTCTGAACAGCTGGTGGACAATCATTATAAGCCTTCAGAGAATTGGAACTGAACCACTGGTAGATGGACTGAATCCTAAGCCATTGGAGAAAACCTGAAGAGAGGCCAAGATGAACAATTCATTTGTCAATTACATATTAGGTAATATATATAAGCATGAATTGAATACAAAAATGAATACAAATAAAGAGAACATTAGGACA
>JANHFP010001788.1:60498-70508 GCA_032468135.1 Calamaria suluensis | reverse complement strand
TGCTTTTGAAACTGCTAGGTTGGCAGAAGCTGGGACAAGTAAAAGGAGCTCACCCCATTACACAGCACTAGGGATTCGAACCGCTGAACTGCCGATTTTCCAATCGACAAACTCAGCTGCCTTACCACGCTGAGCCACCATGTGTCCCTGTTATATGGTTACCGTAAAGGTAAACATTTATATTACCTTTTGTCCTGGAGAGATATGGGCACTGACATGTTTTAGCACAGGCTTCAGAGTACTGTCATAGCGGACACTCAGATTCTGTATTTGAATCTCCCCCTGATCAGGCCAGTTCTGAGGAATCTGCGCCGGAGCTAAATCCAAAAAGAAAATAGCACACATCTGTTTGTATATATCAACCATTGGGTGCAAACACAATTTTTTAAAAAGAATCCCAGTACTTCATTAAATATAACTAAACAGTTTCTCCTGCAAGTCATACAACATACTCACAAAGCAGCCCTTCATAATTTTCACCCTCCGTTTTTACAAGGGCATTGAGTCTTTTCACAGCTCCCAGTTGAAGCTCCATATCAGCCAGGTTGCGAACCATCCAATTTAGGTAATTAGACACCTAAAATCAATATCTCAGTAAGATTAAAATTTGCAGTGCACATATAAAATAGAAGATGCTTTGAAGACTATCACAATTATCTGTTCCCAAAAGAATAGGAGGATTCTCTTTATGCAAGAGTCTGAATATTTTGTAGTTCTTCCATACAAATCTGCAGCAATAAGGCTGTAAAATTATTGTAAATGTATATCAGCATTGTTGACCAAATCAATTTACTCAAGTTAATTCAGCATACAATGTACTAAGTGCTGTATATTTGGGAGAAAATATACATTGCGTCCCTTTGAATGGAATGAACATCTTTTCTTTAATTCACTTACCATCAGAGCGTAGGTTAATCCTAAACCTACAAGTCCTGAAGAGAGTTTAAGACTGGTAATGGATGTAACAGCTGCAATAAGCACCACACATGCTCCAATATATTCCTAAAGATGTAAAAAATGTGTGGGTAATGCCAACGTTGAAGAAAGTACTGTTATTCTTCATCACATTTTTTACTTAGCCCCTCCACAAGAAATTTTAAGAAGGGAACCCAGTTATTTTCCTGTTTATTTTATTTTGCCACAACCACTGAGTTGAGACAAGCTAGAGAACAACTGAAGAAATTAACCCAATAATACTTGTGGATGAATAAGGATTTGAACAAAATGTCTATTTTCTGATTAAATATGCAAAACAATATTAGTAAACATTTCCCCATTGAGTTCAGAATTAAATTAAGTTAAAAACTTACAGGAATGATGTGTAAACATATTAATTATTTTTCTTTTTTTCATAGGAAGAGTCTAATTTTGTCAGATTTTTCTTTCTCTAATTTAATAAATTCAATCAGCTAAGAATTTCCTGGCTACAAAAAAATAATAATGAAATAACCTTTAGCTTCTAAATACTGCTGGGTGCAATTGCTAAAACATAGGCATTCAATTTAAAACCAACTGATCATAAGAATGACTAATTTTGTGTAAAAGAAAAGATTTGGGCAGGGGGCATTTATATATCTTTACACAAGAGTAAAGTACTTGCCATGCGAACTTCCAGCCAACGATTGGCAGCTGTAAGGAAAAGGGAAGCGATGTTGTTAGAATCCGTATATTCAAGAAGCTTCTGCTTAAACCGGGATTCATACCTTTATATACATATAAAAAAGACAGATTAACACAGTGGTTATTATAACAATTATGGTACTTTAAGTTTGTTGTGTTGAAAGTATTCAATCTTGGAAATAGGACACACTAGGTGAAATAATTATTTGTTTCATATTTTTCTTTTACTCTCTATTCATTTCATCATAAATAAATTATGCAGCACCTACTGATACACTACATTTAGAAGGAAAGGAAACGAAAGAGGTTTGGTAATAGCATGCAGAGCTGGTGAATTATTACCCCATATTTGAAAACTGCAGCTATCAAAATCTGTTAGCATGAGTTTAAATGAAGCAAAGAGGTGCTAACTAGCTTTTTCACATGCTTTTACTACTGAGCTAATTTTAGAAACTCAAGATAGGAGTTCTTTGCTTAGTGATTAGAATCCAAACTTCAAATGTCACTTCTGCAGCCACTTCTAAGGCAGCTGAAAAGAGTATCTAAATATAGCTGAGTTCCCCACAGAGGTTTGATGGTAAATAAAATACAGGAACTGATAAATGTCTAGTTCAATTTGAGTTAGAGGTGTGTCAGCTAGTTTGAATTCAATTCACAAGAGTTTGCCTTGCCAGCAATTATTTTAGGCAAAATCTGAAATGGACATTTTAACCCAAAGATAGCATAGGAGGTAGCATGAAGGACATGACATGTCCCAGCAAAGCTGCATACAGAATTTCATTATTGATTAGGGAATTTTTATCTTCTTCCTGAAACAGGAAAACTAGAAATTAAAAAAAGAAAGTAATCAACAATTAGAAAATATAATGGAGCTGTAGGTCTAATTTGCTTGTCAACATATACATGTTTTAAAAAAGCTAATTAGCAGAAAAATGCTAATTAGCAAGAAAAAATTCCAAAAGCTTAACAAATGTGTCATAATTATAGTAATTAAAACATAAATATAGAACTAATTTTGTTGTTGCTACTCAGGGAATTTATAAAACTAAAAATAATTTGCAGGCTATGGTTACTCATCAGCATAATTACTGATTCTACATGTAGGATATAGGCAGGGGTGGGCTTCAAAGATTTTAGCAAGGGGTTGTTTGCCTGGTTGCTGGGTGGCCATTGCCATGGTGGGCATGGCCTAGTTGGCCTCCTGCACCACAGTGTGCGTGGGGGGGGGTTTGCCCTCCCCGTACTCCGGAAGCTCTCTTTGAGCCTCTGGGAGGGTGAAAAGAGAGGCCCTCTGGAGGCCGCAAATGAGCCTGTTTCCAGTAAACCTGTTTTTTGCCCTCCCTGAGCCTCTGCATGTGCCCTGTGCTTACCTGCATCCAAAACGGCCCAAGTGGGAACTCCTGGGAGGGGTGGGGTGGAGCAGGAAGGGCCAGCTAGGAGTGGGATTTGGGGGTTCTCCAAACTGCAAAGAATCTTAGCTAGAGGTTCTTCTGAACCCCCAGCAGCCTACCCCTGGACTTAGGATGCTACACTTTTGGAAACTGGAATTTTCTATTGGAGACATATTGACTACCGCCCCTCCCCCGGTTAATGGACCAGTAGCATGTTGGGAACTGGGCTATGCAAGCAGTGGGCAAGCACATGAAGCTCCATTTGCATATGTGATTAGATTGGCACACAAAATTATCTCCTCCCCCGCCCACCTGCTGCCACCACCAGTGCTAGTCCATGGAGTCAGAAAGTTGGGGACCACTGCTCCAGTACCTAAATTTTATTTTATTTTTTTAAAACAGTCTTTATTGGCTTTATTATACAGAAAAAAAAGAAAAGAGAAAAAAATGAAAAACAAATAAGACTAACAAACACTAACAACACAGCTACAAAAACACAAAAGATAAGAAATAGTATGATTCATACTCTAATAGTAATATCATCTATAATTAATGTTATTTTAGCTTTAAGAAAAAAGCTTTAATCAAATTATTTCAATGATAACATCAGTAGTCTAGTCTTCACCAAATTTATCATTACAATCAGACTAAATTAGTTCCTAATTTTTAAATTGAAGTATACAACCTACATTTCACAATCTGTTCAATTGCAGAAAGAGGAAGCATCATCTATGCAATTTAATGTGAATGAAAATATTAATAAATCAACATAAAGAAAGAAAACATTTTCCCAAGAAAAATATTGTCTCAGGTTAATGAAACACAGGGAGTTCCAGAAATAAGATGCTAAATATCTAACTAGATAGAAGCAACTGACATTTTTTTCTTAACTCTGTTCTTGGTATCCCTAAAATCATAGTGTTCACATGGTAACTACAATTGGGAATAGCAACTCCATTGCTAAGTGGATGAACATGTGGCTTGCAATGGATTTATGACATCACTTCCCATTCAGTAATTAAGTGAATAGCTATAATTCTTAAGCAAAACAGCACTTATTGCAAATTGTAATTTTACTTCTATATTCTCGGTTAACAAACTAGTTTTAAAAGTATACAATGGTCATTATGTGACTCTGGGACATTGCAATGGTCATAAATGTATGCCAGTTGTGAAACACATGAAGGGTGATCACGAAATGGTTGCAAATGTGAGGGCTGGTTGCAAAGCTATTTTTTAAAACACAATTTTAAGCCTGAGTAGTCGTTAAAGAGGTCAGTTGGTAAGCCAGGGCTACCTGTATTAGAAGCAGTGTGTGTCATGCTAAATTGTCTGCAATTTATAATTCAAGTTTTGGCTGTTTTAAAATGCAATGGAATTGTACTTTAATAAAAAAGGAGAAAGTTTTTTTTATTTCAGAGAATTATTCAAAGATAATACTTTGTTCTACATGCCAAAAGATTAACCTCTCAGCAAGTTTGACAATATTCTTACGTGATGTTTAAAGTTTCAGCTTAACTGCTGAACTAATGGCTTAAATCCAACAGGAGTTTAATTTTGCATTATTACTCGCATTGCTTCAGCCAATCAGTTCTATTATGACAAGAATTTATGCCAGTCATTAAAATCTGGGCATAATCAGTGTATTTCTTGCAATTTTAGAAGAATATTGTAAACTTTAAAAAAATACCTGAATGCTCGTATAGTTGTTAGTCCTTCCACTGTCTCTGAAAAGTGAGAAAGTAATGGAAGCTGTGTACTGTCATCCAACTGCTGCAGATCCCTAAAAGAAATACAAATTAATTTGTGAGAAGTATGTGAGAGCATTTTCGCCTGTAATACTTGAAATTCAGAAGTGTTTCACTCTATTTTGCAAGCTAATATAAAATATACCTAACTCGGTCACCCAGAAATGTAAGACCCTGTTAAAATTGTAAAAATAAGATACATGATCCCAAGAGGGTGTTATTCTGAACTGAATATTCATGAACTTAAAAATGATTAGTTGTGACTTTTCTTTTATGTGGGTTTCCAGAATGATTCTCTCTCTCTCCCTCTCCCTCCCTCTCTCTCTCTCTCTCTCACACACACACACACACACATCTAATAGCTTCATATAAAGATGCCAGTAATATATTTTGGAATTCTTACCTTGATGCTACTCTAAAATATTTCTGGATGAAATAGCACATGATGGCTAGAGGTACGAGAGCTATCACAAACATAGGTGTTACATATGAAATCACTGCAAGAGCTGATAAACATAGCAAGGTAGAACGACTCAGGCACTCCAGGGTGGCAGGGATATGCTAAACAGACAGGCACATACAAAAAAAGAAAAAACTAACTGTTATCTGTGATGTGTTTGAATTAAGTCTTTGAAATCAGCAGTTCTGTTTGATCTTCTCTAGTTCACAAGGAATTAACAAACACTTTGAATGTTTGATTTTAGGTCTTTTAGAAAAATACGTTCTATCGAAAAATTTTTAACCTGGTGGGTTGCAGTACAGTTTGGAAATAAATGAACATGATGCAAAAAGGCAAGAATTAAGAATTAAGAGAGTTATCATGGGCGCTAAGGTTCTGGTGCAAAGCTCTGGAAGAAGTCAGACGAGAAATGAAAGCAAGGAAAATATCAAAATGGCCGCCTGTTAGGCCCCTTAGAATTAGGAAGGAAACTAGAACTGAAGACTTCTAGGGAGGAGGTGGATTACCCCAAACAGTAGAGAGGCAATAAATGAAACTTAGGTAAGTTAGGTGTGGCACTATGGGTACACCCAGAGACACAGGGATACACGCACCTGCAGAGAGGAGGGGGGAAACGAGCAGCAGAAACTTAACCTTGGAGACATGGCAAAGAAAAAGAGGGAAAAAGGGGAGTGTTAAACTAAGAAAGCAGTAGCCTACAAGATAAATTTAAATGTGATTTAGATTTTTTAAAAAATAGTTAAATTTAAAGTTAAAATTGATTTACATTTAAAGATAGGAAGAGCCAAATATTTGAGGTTATGGAAGAAAGATGACTGATCAAGAGATAAAATCACAAGGCTTTTTCCCCTTCAGCCTTTGCCCTCCTGAGATTCCACTCTGTAGCTAACGAGAAAGAGGGACAAAGGATTCAGAAGTCTCCCCAGGCAGCTCAGTCAAGGGAGAGAGTGGGAGAGAGGGAGGGAGGGAAGGAGGATGGGCATTGTCATCAGTGAATTGTCTGGGGGAGTTTTATAGCTAGAAGAGATGAAAAGAGAAGTGGATTGTAGACTAACCGAGGAGGGGGGAATCAAACAGCCAGAAGGGGGAAAAACCCACGACAGCTATTTTGAGTTTATATGCAAAAATAGCTTTTTGCCAAGGGAGAGGAAAAATGATTTAAGTACTGTATATGCATTATGTGTTATTACATCTGTATTAAGTACTGCAGCTTTCAGGAGATTGTTCATCTGTTTATATACTAGCACTACTGAGCAAGCCTTGTGGGATTCATCCTGTTCTCTGTTCATAAGTAGAGATTAGATATTTTTCTCAGTGGATTTCAGAGGATGGAAATCACCCCATAGAGCTCCTAACATGCTGGCTGGAAATTTGGTAGCAAATGTGAAGGATAGGACGCCTGCTTGGAAGATACCTGAGAAGACAGCTCCTTGAACTCAGTACCAGCTATTCATTAAAACAGGAGCTGCACATAAGTAATGTCTGATAAGTTGAATTAAATTTTAAACGGTCATGATCCTATTGCAGTATAAGCAATTTTATTGGTTGATATTAAAAAGTCCTCCTCCAACAGCAGATAAGCTGCTTTGGAGCCAGAAGACAATGGGCTTTCAATGACAACAAAAAGATGGAAATGCTAAAATGAGATACAAGAGGGCAATCTTTGATCCATTGCATTCAATACATATTCATTTGTCATTTAAGTCAAAGGAAAATCTCTTGCCAGTTGCTGGGACACCTGATGGCACAAAAACTACTGGGCAGTGCAATCAAAGGCAAGTTAACCATAAACTCTGTGTTTATCTTATCTTTAACCAGCTACAGATTTGGAAGCCGTATTTACATCTGTGATCTCACTTAGGAATGTTCTACACTATTTACAACAACCTCTAAACATATTAACTGAGAAACAAGATCCAGGGCATTCAGCAGGATGGATTTCTGAATAGTATGATACTGTTGGGTTTTAGTTTTAAGAATAAAAAATGAAGATGTCCTCATGGAAACGTTACATATTCATGTTTTGACAGTGACATGATAGTATATATGTGATATTACTTCACATGAATGTCATCTGTATGGTCCTAATATGATCTGAGCATGGTATTCATTTTAATTATTGCTGGGTTTTTTTGTACTGAAATTCACTACAGAAATCAGAATCCATTGTCTCTTAAATACCTGATCAATAGTGTTACAATCTGCTGAAAATCTGTTCAAAATACTTCCCAGGGGTGTGGTTTCAAAAAATCTGTAATAGATAATAAAAGCAGAATTTGGTATAGAATAATAAAAATTATTTGTATGTATTTCAGATTTTCTTGACTAGGCCATTTACAATTATTTTATTTATCAATTTTAATGAAAAAATGCCAAATATTCAGTAGATTTTACAGAATTCCAAATAATTATATTATTCTAATATTCCTACATTTTGCAAGTAAAAATTGTTGCTAGACCAATAAATGATTAGTAAATAGTTTGCATTGTGGAAAGAAAGAACAATAAAAATTAACATTAGAGATTAAGTAAAATAAAGAAATAAAAGCATGGTATTTGCTTTTAATTAAATAACAATTTCAAGAAGCAGTTTAAATGTTCAAAATTATTTAAATTATTTAGAGACTGGGTCATTTTATCTTTAAATTCTCATATATATCAAACATGAAAACAATTTAACAAGTCAGAGAGAAAGTATGCTGGTTTAGAATTCTTCTCAATGACATTACAGCTACTCAGACCTCGACTGCAGTAATCTGTCTATTGGACAGTAACAGAGGTTGCATAAAATTCAATTTCTTTGCAGCAAAATAGGAGTTATATGACCCAGCTCCAGTTACCCTTCTGTCATGCTAACTTTCAATGAAGTCAAATCAGCCAAGCTTCTAAACACCATAAATTCTGTAAGGACATGGCGATATGCTTCTTTTCAGTGCTTACATTATGATAGCATAACCCGCATAATAATGGAATTTCATGACATACCATATTATACAATAAAATATAGGATTTAGAATATATTTCTAGTTTTAACATTCACAAATATTCAAGAAGAAACATAATGTAGATTGTATACTGGTTGTGTATATGTTGTGTATATGAATACACACACACAAACAAATATATTAATATACTGATAAAAAAGCTCTCTTTTACATTTTATTTATTAAACTTGCTTCCAAATCTCCATATACACAATTGGCTCTCTAGTGGTTTCTATTCAATTCCATGAAGAAAAATACTAAAAGAGAAAGGAATAGACTAAGATTCACGAAACATATTGAGCTGGATTAAAACTAGAGACTATTTTATTATGCTGATTACATTAACTTGATTAAATTAATATTATATTAGATTAAGTGGTAAATAAAGAGCATCTAAACACGGTTCATTAAATTATGAGATCATTAGTGATAAGAACTCTGCATGTCATTGTTTAATAAAATGAGCCCATTGAGACAGTTTACTTTCCTAACACAATTCTACAGGATGCACAAAGAATGAAATTAAATGTACATAATTGAACATCATGGGTTATTTAAAGATTGCACATAACTTTATTAAGATAGAATTTTGCTTTCTTATTTCATATAATACAATACCTCATTGGGGCCAGAATAATTTTATTCAGCAGACTACAGTGAAGTTTCTTGGCAACTTTTAAGCCAGTCCATTCTACTGCTATGGATGTTACAAGGCATAATATAATCCCAACACAACAGAGAATGCTGAAGATCTTTGAATAGGAAGAATGACTAAACTTGGATTCCTAAAAGAAGGAAGGAGAAAAAGAATACTAATGCAAAACTATATAATTAGTTATTCTGTCACAGGTTTATTTTAATATGGTCAGACCAAGATAATTATTTCCAGCCAACTTCATCTTTTCTTGACTACTGTGCAAAAAAAGTAATCAGTATTTGGAATTCAATTTTCATAAAGTACTGGATGTGGCCTGAGATTTAAAATATGTTTCATGATTCTTAATAAAATGGGAAAAGATAACATTTTCTTTGTAGCCAGTTTTAAGACCTTATGACTTCACTAATTATATCCATGCTTTCTTGGCAACTATACCCAGGTGTTTTTGATTGCCATTTTTTTTTCCATTTCCGGTCTGGCCTACAATTGTGGTTTTTTTAAAATAGCCCACCCTGTAAGTATTAACCAAGTTTAGCTTGGTCACTAAGATACACTAGTACCGGATTAAGTGAATCTAATTGGTGGAACAGAGGAAGGCAATTCATCTTGATGAAGTCATGCTATGAGAAGTTATAATAAAAGATGATGGGACAAACAAAAATGGAAAAAGGTGAGGTTTTTGAACCACAAGTACCTGACATAAAGAGCAGTTTTTCCCTGTCTCTGAAGAAATAGCATCAGATGTCCACAAGGCTAGCCAATAGTCAATGGACACCATGACTGAATGTTTTAGAAGTTGAGAAAATATCAACAGAGGCAAGAAGAGAAGTCCTGCTGAGCTGAGATACTTTCCACATGCTTGCCATGACATCTCTGTTCTTCGATGAAGGATAGAAGACAAGTTGTCATCATCATCACTCTCAGGCATCTCATCTATAAATTGACAGGAAGAGCACTAATGAGTTGTAAGAAAATCCCCTGATTGTCTATCATCTAAATACTGACAAATAGTAAATTATGTTAATGAAAATACATTTTTAAATAAAACTAATTTACCATCATCTTCTTCATCATCCTGGAGTAGGACTTCTTGAGAATGCACCGTATTTTTAATATTCTTCTTATCTAATACATTTTTTCTTTCAATTA
>JANHFP010001788.1:45126-60398 GCA_032468135.1 Calamaria suluensis | reverse complement strand
GAGGTGGCTGGATGGAGTCACTGAAGCAGTAGGCGTGAGCTTGGGTGGACTCCAGAGGATGGTGGAGGACAGGATGGCCTGGGGGAATGTTGTCCATGGAGTCACGATGGGTCGGACATGACTTTGCAACTAACAACAACAATATTAAGATTAACAAATCAGTACAAAGAAGCTTCATTACCCAGTCAGCATGGGGCAGATATTGTAGTTTGTGGGTAACCAAAACAATGGTTCTTTTATCTGCTCTTAGCAAATTCAGAATTCCTTCTTGCATGAGATGATCACTCAAGTGGATATCTAATGCTGAAAATGGATCATCCTGAAAAAAATAAAAATATTAACCAATTAAAGATATTCAGTATTACTGCACTATAGTGGTTCTGTTTTTTAAATATTTTGAGAAGGTTAAAATCAGTGCTTGCTGACAAAATGGGTTGTGATGAGATATAGGCACTGGAACAAATCAATTTACAAAAACCAGGTACAGTAAGAGAGAAAGAAGAGAATTCAAACTATACTTCTCATTTTTCCAGCCTAAGGGAAAGGAGTTTGCCAACTTTGGTAACACATTATCCCTCTGGGGAATTGGTTTGACTATGCAGGGGTGAACTCCAGCAGGTTCTGGAGAACTGGTAGCAGAAATTTTGAGTAGTTTGGAGAACTGGCAAATGCCACCTCTGGCTAGCCCAAGAGTGGGGAGGTAATGGCGATTTTGCACTACCAAGCCATGCCCACAGAACCAGTAGTAAAAAAAATGGAATTCACCACTCTGACTATTCCATTATTGCCTTTGTGGAAAGGGCTCAGTCATCATTGGGCTGTGTAAGTGTAAACATTAACACTAAGGGTTCAGAAGCAGTGAGCTAAGACTTTGAGCTGCAAAATCCAGATTATAAAGCTGGACTAGCTGGGAATGTTAATATAGGGCAGTTGAGACAGAGAGAACAAATAGCAATGGAAAATTATTTCTAGAATTCATCTGTCCAGTGTGATCAGATACTGGGAACTGGCATCATACTGGAGAAAATATTCTACTGACATTGTGGATCCAGAGTATGTGTTCTTGATATAATTGGTTGTTGTTAGTCCATGAATTTTGGAATGGTGGGTTTTTAGGTTGAAGAATATCATTTATAGATAAAGGAAAGCCTTTTTGGTTTAGATGGTAGAATTAGTAACAGTAAACCTACCAGAAATACCACATTTGTCTGTTGGTAAAGAGCTCTTGCTACACTGATCCTTTGGCGCTGACCTCCAGATAAATTAATACCCTTGGGGAAAGGATAAAATAATTCAATTAGAAACCTATACAATTTTAAGATATTATTATTCAAACTATACTTTCCCAAACCTGACATATCAAGGTATACTTAAAAGTTAAAGCAGTCAAAAGTATAAAAGGTATTAATCAAGATAGTCAGAATTTTCATATTTATTCTAAAAATACCCTAATTATATCTGAATAATGTATATATTATTTCTAAATTACAAAATGGTTCATCATTCAATTATTCATCCTATTAGCAGGTCCTGCAGTCAATGGTAATTATTTCCAGGATACAGCTGGAAAAGTAGGACTGATGTAATAACTTAGGATCATTGTGTTCATGAATTAGAAATTATATAAATCAATGCAAGTTAAAATGCAGTAGTTCATATAGCTGTTCTTTAACAATGCTATGTATTAACATTAAAAATTAACATATCAATGGTCAACCTCTATGCTATGGCATAGCTTGGTTTCAATGTCTTTATTTATTTATTTATTTATGTCTAGATGAATAATGAATAACAAATCTTGATTATTGCTGTTAGATGACCCAAACTGTTTGAATATCTGAACTCCTAGATTTTGACAGAATTTTCATTGGTACCTAAGGCAGAGTATGTTTCTTTTTTCATGATTTCAACCTCCAGTAAGAAAATATATTCCACGTTCATTAACAAATGCCTTTCTACTTCTTACTTTAATTGGACTATTCCAACATGACTTTCTAAATAATGAAAAAAATGCTTTGTTTAATAAATATACTTTCTCAATACAGTATTTCAGTCAGTGCCAGGGATACCAGAGATACTAACTGAGGTACAGCAGATAGAAGAAGAGCTGTAATGCTATTTATTAAGTATAACACCTTCATCCTAAGGATCTGAAACTGAGCTTGCTGTACAAAGTTTTCTCAAACACTAGTTACAAATTTAAGGCCATGTGATAACATTTGGGTGCTTAATGTTTTCTAATTATACATAGCCACTAACCCTTTCTCCAATCTGTGTTTGGTCTCCATGAGGCAGTATGTCAATATCTGGCTGAAGACAGCAAGCATCAATTACTGCTTTATACCTGTGGAAACAAAAAGGATAATTGTCGATCCATGTGGATAATTGCCTCACCAGCATATTTCATGTACTTAAAAGGAAGATTAATTAGATGGAAAAGTTACACTTTGGAAAATGCAATCTTGCTAAGCACTTATTTTTCCGATGGGAATCTGACCTGTTTTGTGCAAAAATGAAAATACTCTTAACTAATAGCTCTCTTTCAAATATTTTGAAGTTAAAAAAAGTGTGCCTTGCTTCTGTATTCAAACTATAGTCCCAATCAGTCCCAAGACATTGTGTATGTTAGAATAATTTTTAAGAATAAGAATAACTGAGGTCATCTTGCCATGGATCTATCATGATAGTGATTCCATATTATTTCTGCAGAATATGAGGGTATAACTTGCTTTGCTTCATAATATTAATAGACACATAAATAAATGACTTCTTAAAGAAGGTTGTCAGAATCAAATGTGGCATATTACAACTAAAAAAAAAAGTACATAGTGCTGAAATGTACTCAAAACCATTGGTTACTTATTTTATAAGTAATTTTCCAGGCTGGAAAAATACATTATTTGAGAGAGTTTTCAGGAAAAGATCAATATGGATTGATGCTTCATAACATTACATATTTGAAAGGTAACTATATCTGATACAACAAGTCAACATTTGTACCCTGTAGCTAGGTAAATAACCTTGTCAGCAACAGTAAAACTGTTTACAGACAGGAAGATAATGAGGTTTGACCATAATTAGCTTTCATATGGCTCTTAAATACATTACCTTTGTTTATTGAAAGGGCTTTCAAAAGTGATATTTTCTTCCACAGTAGCATTTAGCAACCATGGTTTCTGAGACGCATATGCTACTGGCCCTCTTTTTCTGAAAAAATAAAATAAAAGAACTGATCCAAGTGTTTTTATGTAGGATGTCTATTTGCTTTCAAAGATACTGAAATTATTCTTCACTATAATGTTACTTTTATGTCTTCTTTCAAAGACAAGTTAATATTTCCTACTGTTCATAAAAAAAGAAATGAGCAATGCGGTGGCCTAGTGGTGAAGACGCTTGCCTTCCACTTAGAAGGTTGAGAGTTTAATCCTAGGTAGCAGCAGATATTTCTCTCCTAGGATACAAGGAAAAAATACTGAGAACTCTGTGTGGTGTCAGGAAGGGCCTCCTGCCAGTAAACACTCAGCTCCACTCAGCTGCCCCGATTCTACCCTGATTTAAAGGATTACAGGGTCATAAAAAGGAGTTCATAAAAAAGGAATATTATCATTAATTGATAAGTGCATTATCAGTTAAGCTATTCTTTGTAAATTTGTTTGCCTTAACTATACGCAAGATTATAGTGAGATTACCTTGAAGTCAATTTAGCTTTTAATTTGATATTTTTCACATATATATTTTTAATTAAGAATTTTGATTATAATAGTAAAATCTTATACAAACTAAACTTATAGAAAAAAGAATAGGAAGAAGGAATAAAAAGTGCAAGGCAAAAAGGAGAAAAGTAAGTATATAATAAACAGAAAAGAAATAAAGATGTGACTTCGAATCTTCATCATAGCAAATATAAACGAATTTAGTGACTCTTCACCCCCTCATTTGCATTTATCTCTTTATCTCATAACCCATCTCTTATCTACAATGTAAACAAATCCACGAAACATCATACACACACACACTCCAGTTCTGGTGTCACTAGAATGTCCATAAAAGATTGCCAGTAGTAACAACATTGATCCATTAAACCAACTTTTATTTCTTTCTTTTACTTTTAACAGTCTCAATCTTTGGTCCATTCAAATATTGACATAGGGTTAATATGTTTTCATTTTTTTCTTTATTCCATCAGAGTTCTTCAAGGCTTTAATAAGCTATTTTTGTAAACCCAGTAGGAAAAATTATGCAAATCACTTTCTCGGTTTGTCATTTGTATTTCATTTTTAAATTCAGTCAATGTCTTTTATATATCCAATTAAATATTTCTTTCTAAGTCATTATCTTGGCCCATCAGTTGTAAATCCACTTTTGATACTATCTCTAGCTTGTTAGATAAAATATGTTCTACATTGGTCATTTCTTAACATTTTTTGACATAGTCTATCCATAGAAACAGATGTTAATACTCATATTGTAGTTACTATTTTCTCATTCCGCTCCTCAAAAATTTCCTTTGGTGTTTTTATTGTTATAATATCTTGCAATATTACCTAAAATCTTTACTTCCCCCTAGTGTCCAGTTTTTAAAATTATGGAATTGCTTATCTTTGTTTTGTGTTCTAAAATACAAACCAGAGTCAATTTCCCATGAGAAGCCATTTGTTCTTTAAAATTAATTCAAAAATATTACTATAGTTTCAATATTCCAATTTTATCCAGATGCTTAGTTCATTTATAACATTCTAAGATCAAAATCTCATTTAACATTTTGTTATTTCTTTGATCTTTGCTGTGGTCATTATGTCCACTTTTCCAAAGCCATTTTGAGTTTGCTATACTTCCCTGAAAGACGTCCCAGTTTGGCATTTCAATAGTAAAAGAAATTAAATTTATTAATTCTTCTGAAGTATTGTGTGGCGAGTCATTCTACATTATGTATCACCATATTAATTAAATATAAAAGATGACATGTGGCTAGATTGTCTCAAATTTGGAAGAAAAGCTTTTCTTTCAAAAAGAAGTGTTAATGGACATTTTCAATTGATATGAATCATTATGAATGCTTATACCCTTGACTTCTATTTATCACTTTCATTGATAATCATACAGGTAGGGACTCAGACACCTAATGAGCAGAAACATTTATTCACTATGCCAATTTCTTGACTTATGCATAATTTAGCAATTATCCAAATTATGCACAATTTAGCAATTAAGTTGTTCCTTTAATCATGATCTTCCTTGATTTAATGTATCTCAACCATTGGGAATATCATTTAGCCAATAATGCCTTTTTGTCTTGATATAAATTCTTTGGCTTTTTCTTCCTTTTCTAACTAGGTCCAGAGAAATGTCAGTGAGAAATTCAGAGTGTCTGAGTGACACTCAGTGTTAAAGGTGCTTTTTACCTTAGTAGTGCAGACAAAAAGTATTTTTTCAAAGAAGCATAGAAGCATCAGATAGTATAATTCCAGTAATATAGTATATGGGCTGTTCTGATTTTTGCACATCAGAGAATTATAATGATAAAATGCAGATTCTCTATAAAGCAGAATTTCTCAGTTTACAAAGTTAGTAAAAGTTATCTAGACATTTGCATAAACTTATTGGATATTCAGGGATTTCTCTCTCTTTTGACACAACACTATACAGAAAGCACACAGAAGCTCTTACAGTCTTGATCGTTGATCAATTATACCATAACGAAACTGCTTTGTTGACATAAATTTTTGCAAGTTTTTTTTAACACTGTTTTTAAAATACTGTACCTGAACTCCATTTCAACAGTTGTTTCCATGTCGGAGCTGCAAAACAGGTACACAGTGACTTAGTAGTTTTTCTAATGCAACTCATGCTTACATTTTAAAAGTAAATGAATATGATGAACATCCACAGACTTGTGATATACAGTAATTCATTCTGGATTTGAGTCTCTGTGGTTGGTCATCCCAAGCATCAAAACATACTCATCGAAATAACCTATACCGTTTTTCTGATAAAAATATTTTGATTCTTTTTTTAAAAAAACCCTTCTATCATATTAGATGTTTTTGTTACTTTGTGTTATTTGACAGAACCAAATGAATTATCATACCTAACATCTTCCCCTGTCTCACTGTCAGGAATGCTGCTGTAATTATTGGAAATAACAGAGAAAAAAATATTAACATATTATAATGTTTCCTGCACAACATGAATTTATCCTATTTTGTCTGACACACTGAAGCAACTTTATATATTTCCCAGTTTGAAGGTAAATGAATGTTATTTTTCAATTAGACACAAAGTTACTGCAATGTGATCAATTTTCTCAGTTACGAGTACAATGATACAAAAGTGTGTAGCTGGTTGTGACACAAAGACACATGTTGAATCTACAGTAGCTGTTCATGTGGATTAATTAAAAGAGGAAAGTGAAGGTATTTAGCAAGTATATGCAACATCAATACATTTCAGGATTCATTCTATAGTAATATAATTCATATATATTAAAGACATGACAGCCTATATTAAAGACATGACAGACAGACATGACATGTACCTTAAGCAAAAAACTACACAGCAACTATATGAATAAACTAAAATTACCTGTTCCAGATCACATTCCCAGATATCTTTTGCATCTCTCCAAGTATTCCTAACAAGAGAGATGATTTACCACAGCCTACTTGTCCCACAATCATTGTTAACTGACCTGCAACAACAGAAAAAATCTATTATTTTTAAAATGTTGTCTTACATTCACTCCAGTCCAGAGAACAATTAGGTAACTGATTTTTAAATGGACCATTTTTTTCTCATGCACATCCTCATTCATAGTACAGTGTACATATTGTGTTGTAGATGTGGATTTGCTCTTGTTTCTGTTTTGTGCTCAGGCATTTATTATTGCACAGTGCTTGATTATGAACATTTGCAAATCCTAATCATTGTAATAGATGCATTAAATACCTTGAGGAATTCGAATATCAACGCTGGATAAAGTTGGAACTCCTTCTGGTGTCCAGGTGAAAAACCCATTCGTGACCTATGGCCGCAACAGGAACAGGAACATAAATGATGTATGTTGTTGCAAAATGTAATACATATTTCCCTTTTAAAATTTCTTTTTTAAAAGTATTGATTATAGGCAGCTGTTGAATGGAGGGGGAACCAGGTTCATAGATAATAGAGTACAGGTAACTGTTCTAAAAACTCTTTCCCAAGGTTTTACAATTCAAATAAAAGAAGTACAGTAATTTTAATTTTTTGTTGCAACATCATAGAATGCATGTCACAACATAGTAGATAAAATAAATATTTCACCATTTCACCAGTATGTTTCTTTCTGGATTAAGTCCATTGCATCTTGATTTTTAAATTTTAAAAAATGGATTTTCTATGAGAAAAGTAATAAACAACCCAAATCCCATAACTCTTCCTATCAGATTTTAGTGTTTGTTTCTTCTTCATGTACAGAAGAATCATGTTATAAAAATAATGTTTCTCTAAGTATTATTATTTTTTATGAGAAGTATCTTAAATTAACCCAGATTATTTTTTTCTCTGTAAAGTGTTTAGGTCTGAAAAGCAATTCTGTACACTCCTGGGAAAAATTATCTGAACTAAGCATTGTTTATTTTTAACAGTTGATAAAATTATGCAGCATAACTATGAGCAAAACTAAACATATAAAAGCATATAAGTTGATTCAATATTGAGCACAGAATAAAAATAATTATATATCTAACAATTAAATTCTATTTCTACTTTCTATAGACAATTATTCTCATAGACTGTTGGAGAAATAAATTTTACAATTAGCCACATTTATTTTATTCATATAAAATAAATTCAGATTAAGAAACAGAGGTTAGTAAGTGGAAGTTCATACAAAAGGTGGAGGACATGCAATCCATCTTCTAATTATCATACAAGACAGAGAACAACTTTGCATTTATTTTTAAAAATTGGTTGGAGACACCATTGTTTCCATAGAAGCCTTTTATTCTAGCCCCTGATAAATGGGGATTCTCAGTAAATACTTAATGTGAGGAAGAATGCATAATGAATCTGCTCAGAGGCCTTTATTCATTCTTAATAAGATTGACATGACAATTACAACAGATGCTATACCTGCCCTAGCATAATTTAAACCTGAAATTTAAAGGAGTGGAAAGAGTAGATGGCTAGGTTCATACATCATGCTAAGCTATAGTGTGATTTTCTTGATTTTGGCTATTGAGCCTCACTGTTTTACAGCATGGTGTGATATGTGAACATAAATTCTGATGTGATCAACAAATTATGGTTAACGAAGCTATGGGGAAACTACTATTTCCTCTCTCCTAGCAATTAATCCATGCTCCTTTAAGAAACCTATCTTCCAATCTGATAATCATATTGCCAAAATTGTTGTCTATTTTCTGTGTTAACAAGAAAAAAATATGTAGTCCTCTACTGCAGGAGATAAATTTGGATTGCATTCTCAGCTTGGGACTATTATATAGTACTAGAACTTTTATACTTATTAGAAACAACATAATTAGAAAGAGTGACCTTATTATCACCTTTACACAAAAATCATCTGCTTCTGTGCTGCTAACAGATCTTCTTACAGGAGAGCTGTAATTGTTCCAGTCCTCTCTGGCAGGCCTCTTACGGTTAACAACTTTGAGGGTCTGTGCAAGACCAGGAAGACAGAAACATAGTGAGTGTGGGGCATGAATGCAGATGTCAGCAATGGACAATGAGTTAGTTTCCTAGTAGATGCACTCCTTCCCTAAGAGAAGAAAAGGTTGTTTCTACCACAAATGTTTGGGTTGAGTAAAGGCAGAGGTGAAGGACTTTGTCAGTTTCTGCTGGGTTTACATACTGTAGTAAGCCATAATGAGGTTTTCTTTATGATAGCATAGTGCAAAATATCACATCACGTGTTTCTGGGTGCAAACCATGGTTCATGACTTAGCAAAATACCTGAAGCAAGATACTTAGACTACTTAAACCCACCACTTAATTCAGACTATGGTGCAGCATGATCCATGAAATCATTTTCTAAGTGTGCAATTGTTGATTATATTGGATCTTTTACTGCTATTGGGTATTCTGTTCGAGAGGATTCTAAAAAATCAGAAAACTGCATGCCTTTATACAGTGCAGTTGACTTGAGATGTATTCCAACCATTCTGATAAGGATTGGATTTCCCCCCCTGCAATTGTTTCAGAATGCAGCTGATAGTTCCTACCAGCAAACTGTCTCATCATCCACTGCTGGCTTTATACAAAGAGCAATCACCATATAATCTACAATAAGTAGATGTTAAATTTTACTACTGTGGCTATTAATTACAAGGAAAGTGACAGTTATTGGCATTACTGTACAGGCAAACATTTAAGAGTGGGATGTTGCCAGTTTCACAATCAAATTAAAATGACACTTACAAGAATCTGATATTGGTTGTCTGGGCTTCTTGGCTCAGAACATATATCATGCTCTTCTGCAATCTCTTCACTCAAGAGAAATTCACTTAACTTTTGGACACTATGAAAAAAGAAGAATGGTAGCAAGCTAAACAAATCATGCCACTGCTGCATGCAACAACAGTGTTCATTACCTTAGGAAACTTTGATTGATCATTACTTTGATCCCATTTTGATGTCCAGCCCTTGGGCAGATAAGGATTCCATTTTGATTGGGTAAGGATGCATAATTATGCACTGAAATGATCCAAAATACTGCCCTTTTAGGAATCTGAATAAAAATATTAAACTAACTCACTATTAGGACTTTATATTTATACTCTGCATATCAGTTTTTAGGGCTTTTATAACTGTTTAGGTATTTCTTGATTATGCCACATTTCAGTTTCTATGGAGAATAACTGTATCCACCAAATATATTATGGAACAATTATTGTTGAAATCATGAGCAAAAAACTTAATTCTACTTGAAGTATAATCTTGAAGCTTTGATGGCTTCATGTCTGCTATTGATTATTTATTAGAACATTTATATAACATTTATGTGTAAGATATTTGACTAGTACCAGCTAGTATTGATGATGTTACATAGTTTTAGAAGGGAACATCTGCAAGAAAACCACCAAGCTCAGGGAGCACCAAGGACCCTATAAATAACAACAAAAAAGTAAAAACCAATAAAATATATTTGAAAAAAAAGTACGGAAAACTACACTATGCCCTCTGATAATAGAAGGATGGGGGAAAACACAAGAGGGCTGCAAATGAGAGATATTAGCTTTGGAAAACATAATAAATACAGGAAATATGGTGACCACAATGAAATGTTACATTGAAATTTCATATTGCCTTGTCCGCAGCTAAAGATTGCCTCTTTTAAAATAATCTGCATAGATCTTACAGGTCTAGTCAAAGTGGTTCTGAGCATGGCAGAGAAAAGATGCCTGACAAGACACTAATTACAACTAGTAGGTACTTGCATTTATAGGTAGAGGCATTTAAAAATACATTAATACTGAATGATCTTTTTCAATTTCTTGAAATTTCTTGATGCGTAAGATGAAGTACAAAAGCAGCAGATACTGTGCACCCACATTATATTATGGTAAGGATTAAGGAACATACTTCTAAAAGGATGCATTTCCACAGTTTTAGCTGTACAATTCTTATTGAATTAATGTGGATTTGTAGTCATCATATAAGAGCGCACAATGTATATTTGTGTGCGCAAAAAAGAGAGGGATGAGAAAATACAGTTAAGATTTTATGACATATTATCAAGAACAGCTAACCCATTTTAAAATCTATGTTAATACTATTATATAAATTGTAAATGTTTTATTGTCATTGGCTGTTCCTCATTATATATCACACACCTAAATAAGCTCCATTAATTCAAGTAAAAAAAACCTTAAAAATAGGGATTTGCAAACCGTGTTGATCTGACAAAGGAATATTCCAATAAACAATAACACATTGTGTTCCTCTCTGTATCATAGTGTTTCAGGCTAGTTTGAGGATTTCTGTAAAACAGTCCTTTAATTTAAGGTGTTCCACATGAAACAAGTCTTTTTTAGAGTTACACTACTCAGGTGCAATCTTAAAATCCTTTCATTATGGAGTATTTACTTCCAAAATCTGCTAAACATTTCCTGAAATGATGTGATCTGGAAACAACATGGTATGATTTGGTACAATATAGAATGACATTCCACTGTTCTTTAGAACATTATTTTTCTTACTCAGCAAACATTGCATATCCTTAATTGGTGGTGTCTCTTTTAGGGTTGGATGAACCTATTGTGTTTTGTATACAGTTCTATATTCCTTCAGTCTATACATAGTTTTCTAGTCCACCATCATATTCAAGGATGATACAGTTGCATAGAACACAAATATATGATTAATCATCAATCCCATCAGCAATTAAGCTTAGATTTAATTCTAACATGACATTAGCTGTAATACTAATACCAGGATTGAAAGGAGATATTTCCTTAATATTTCAGCAGAATTAATTTAATTTAATTTAATTTAATTTATTGAATTTCTATACCGCCCCTCTCCTCGCGGACTCGGGGCGTTGTACAGCCATGATCACATAAAATATACAATCTAAAAAAGTTAAAAAACATATTAAATTGTATAATGGCTCTAAAATCATCTATAAAATATTAAAATTAACCTAAAATCCCCATTATAAATATTTAAAAACCCCTATACCCTAAATTAAAATTTTTAACCCAAGCCGGCGAGACGGAAGAGGTAAGTTTTGATGGTGTCCGCTTGTTGGGTCACGAAATGTCCGCCAAGAAAACCACCAAGCTCGGAGACCACCTCGTTTCAACCCTGAGCTACAAATTTGTAGGTGGAACTTCCCCCAAGATTTATGACGCTTAGACAGAGTGGGACTTGGCCACAGAATGCCAGGTTTTGAAGGGCCCCTGAAGATCATCCAGCCTGACCCCCGACTGATGGCCGTGCAGGCTACGCTGAAAGGCCTTCAGTGAAGGGGAAGCGAGTTGTGACAGAACGCCTTTTGCACACCTTGCAGCAGCCTTTGCGAGCCAAGCATTGCCAGGCGTGCCAGCAGTGTGTCCGCCGCTACGACCACCACTGTCCCTGGATCGAAAACTGCATCGGGGAGAGGAATCACCCGTTTTTCGTACTCTACCTGGGGGTGCAGCTGACCGCCCTGCTCTGGGCTCTGCAGGTGGCTTGGTGAGTGGTGGGCAAGGCATCCCTGGGGGTCGGGGACCCTCGTGCAGGGCCTGAAGGGGGGGGGGCATGGCGGCCTCTCGTCCGTTGTTCATCAAAATCAGGCTGCTCCCCTCCACGGTGCCCTCACTCCAACGATACAGGCCAAGCGTTGGAGTCCAATCTCAGCGACTTTCAAGACTGGCGGACTTCAACTCCCGGGAATTCCCCAGCCAGGGATGCGGTTGTCAAGGGAGTCGCACAACTGTTGGGTCGCAAAAGGGTATCGCATGAGTCGGGGACAGTGCGACAGGCAGGTGTACCCGCCAGCTGCCAAGCACCTGAAGGCTTGTCACGTGATCACAGGGGCGCTAAAGTGGTCGTGGGAAAGACGGTCCCAAGTCGCCTTTTAGTACCGTTGTAACTTCGAATGGTCACCAAGCCAACTGTTGCAAGTCAAGCAATATTCCAACAGTCATTCCCAACTTCCCTCCCTCCCTCTCTCTCTCTCTCTCTCTCCAAAAGGTCCGGCCTGAACTTCCAGTCGCTCTCCTGGCTCTGGCTTCAGTGCCACCTGCTGCTCCTCCTCTCCTTCCTGCTCCTGGTCGTCTGCACCCTGATTGCGACGCTGCTGCTGGGCTCCCACCTCTACCTCGTCTCCAGCAACACCACCACCTGGGAGTTCATGTCCCGCCACCGCATCTCCTACCTGAAGCACTGCAAGGCGGAGAACCCCTTTGACCAGGGCCTCCTGCTCAACCTCTGGAGGTTCTTCTGCGCCTGCCGCCTGATGGCCTGGGAGAAGGTCTACTCCTCGGAGGAAAGCGAGCTGGTGTGAGGGTTTCCGGAGACGGATCGGGACCGACCGGGTCTCAAGTCACAATGGAAGCTTTGGAGACGACGCCAAAGCACCAGGTCTCTCTTCACCCCGACTAGGAGAAGGTCTTGCTTTCACAAGGCTAAAATCTGACGGGTGGCGTTGGGGTGAGCCGGTGGGGGACCCTAACCCTAATAACTGGAGGTTCAGCTTTTGAGATACGGAGATCTGGGCAGCTGCTGCGAAGGAGGAGAACCGAAGGAAGCCTACAGCGCCGGAGGAAGAGGAAGGAGGAAATGCAGGCAGCCAAGGAGGAAGCGGTCCGGAGTGCCCGCCTTTTGGAACATGAACGAGGCGGGTTTTAGCCAGAGGTTCGTATCGAATCGAGGCCGGAGGGACGGACGCTCCTTGGAAGCCGAGCTTAAGGTTTTGCTCAGCAATAACAAGGCACAGCCAGCTGGGATGCTTAAGAGCTTAAGGGAAAAAATGAATTTAATCCAACACTAATGTTAATAAAAAGACCGAAGCTTGCATCAAAGGAGGCCCTTCTGTTTTGGCTCGGGCTGGGGCGTGTGTGTCAAGAGACGGGGGCAGGCGGGGGGGGGGGGCTTAAATATGGGCGGGGCCAGAGCCAGTCATTTTCCCCACCTCCAATTTTGTTCCTTCTGACCTATCAAAACACAAAAATGCTGGCAGAAAGGAAAAAAAAATATCTGTAGTGTTGTAAACTGTTTTAAAAATATGTCCTCCACTTTTTTTTAATCTATTATATATATTTTTTCTTTTTGACAATTTCTTTTTAACAACTGTTAAAAGTTATAATGGCACTGGGACGAGTGATTTATGACCGGCCCTCGTACATACGACCTAGAGAAAGCAGGAAACGATGGGCTTAAAAACCACCCTGGGTTCTCCAGGCTCCCTCTGTACACTCCCCAACAGCTGGGTTCCTGCGTTGTGGCAAGCCACAGCCAAGCCACAATGGGGCTCAGGGCGTTTTGCAAATCTGCTAGAGTGTTCAATTTAATTTTTTTTTTAAAAGAAAGGCACTAAGGTGTTAAATAATAAAATTAAGGCTGGTAGGATAAGGGGGGGAAAATTCACAGGTGTCTGAATTCACAACTGTTCCCTGAGAAATCCACAGGCATCCACAAGGGACTAGTTCAGTCCAAAACACACGCGCGCGCACACACCACACTTCCACCCCTGCAAAGGAGGTGACAACCCCTCAAATTCTTCCTGCTTTTCACTGCCATTTTGCCTTAATAAAACTGCAGGTAAGTCCTTAACTAAACAACTGATCATTTAAAAACTATTCAAAGTTTTTTCAACTTGCCGGCCTGGGGTAGTTTTATATTGAGGGGTTTGATAGGAATTTTAAAATTTTTAGTCAGCCGCAAAATTGGTTTAATGTGATTTTAATAATTGTATTTATGTATTTATGTTTTTGGAACTTTGGCTGTACACCGCACCGAGTCTGCAAGGAGAGGGGCGGTATAGAAATCTAATCAATCAATCAATCAAAGTTGCAACGGCATTGGAAAAAGGGACACGGTGGGCCTCCCCATGGCCCTGGGTCAAAATTGGGACGCTTGGCAGCTGACTTGTATTTATGGTGGTTTGCAGAGACTAAGGGTCACGTGACCCACCTTCCCAACCAGCTTCCAACAAGTGACGTCAACGGGATTCACTTTACAACCACATGATTCACTTAACAACTGCCTTGATTTTGCCCATCAAAGTGGGTGTGACTCAGTTAATGACCACGTTGCTTAGCAAACCAAAAATCCCTGTTCTGAATCGCGGCTGTGAGTTGAAGGCCACTACGGGGGGAACCATTCCTGTCCTTACCAAACTCGCACGGGGCTCACATTATGCTCCCAGCTGTCTTGCACTACGGTTCCTATCATCCACAGCAGGACTGGGGGTCACCAGGCAGCCCAGGGCATGGATTTGCAACTGGAAGGGAAGGGGGGGAAATCTTTCCTGCCCCTTGCAGATGCTCGACTACGCTAGCAGGATTTCCCCATCTTAGAAAACGCGCCCTTCTTTCTTTCTTTCTTTCTTGTTGAAGTGAGTTTAATTTTAAATGGATCCAATCACAGTCAAGGACTGAAAGGGGAGGCACATTTTGCATGGGGGGTCTCCTCTCTTCTCTCCCCCCCCTCTGAACAGGAGGGCATTTGCACCCCCATTCCCGGTGTGGAGAGGAAGGGAAAAAAGAACCCCAATCCATCCAGTTGTAGCCCAATTGCAATTCTCATAAATTCACTCTATTTCCCCCCCCCCCCCAAAAAAAGTGACA